>APFE031512001.1:0-22174 GCA_000404065.3 Pinus taeda | reverse complement strand
TGTATGCTTACATATTGATGTTTTGTTATTGGTTTATTTATTTATTTTTATTAAAGGGTTTTTTTAAGGCAACAGAGTTAATTATTGGCTTTTAAGGTTTCAAGTAAAGGTTTCCTCTACCATACTTTTTCAGGATTTTCATATCTTTCCCATGGTTGTGTCATAGTCAAATATTTTAGTCCTTGGATGTTGATTGCCCTCTCCATAGTTGTATTTTCATGATCTCTTCCTTTTATTTCTTCCCAGAAATTTCCAATCATAGTTTCTTCAACTTTGTCAACCACCTCATATTTCATATGAGGACATATTATGTTGATTTCATCTAGTCAATGTGTGAACCATGGCTTCATGCATCCTTCCAAATGAGAAGATCCTTTATTTTGATTATGCTCATGAGGTAAAGAATTTATCCTTCTACTTGAAACTATATGACATGACTCGATTTTATAAAACACAAGAATACATACCTCATATTATTTCTTTAGGTCATCTAGAATTCCTTCGAAAACTTCCTTGATTGAAAGAACTTCAATCACCTTGACATGCTTCACTTCTCTTGACATCATACAATAATTACATGAGTTCCATACAAGGTGAATTTCTCAGCGAGGCACTTGCTTCTTCTGATAGGTGAACCTTCCAATGAAGATTCCAACTAAGGATTTTGATCATCCTTATCTAGAAAATGCTCCTCTTGAATGATGTATGATGAGCATTATAATATATGACTTTATTCTTTTCATAAGTACTACTTATGCTTCTAATGAGGTTACCAAGGGCTACATCCTTCTATAGGTTACTACCATAGATTTCTATCCAGTTATCTTTCATGCTTCTTGATGATGATGTCATAAGCTCTTGATTTGAATTGTATGCTTATATGATGCCATGATGTATCCTATGATGTTTCTCAGTGATTTATATCATGATATCTATACAACATAAAACTTGAAAATAGAAACTTGAAAAGAACTAGGTGAAGAAAGCTATCTCAATGATAGTAGAGATATTTTATTTCCTCCTTGGATTTCTTTTTTTCAGCTTCATCCACTTCTTCAGTGATATGGGCTTCTTCTCTTCCTCTTTTGTTGTTGTCCTTCATGAGTTTAGGAAAATATCTCTTGTAGTGCCAATATTATTGACATCCATAACAATGAACCTTAGCCATAGTCTTCTTTCTTTTCTGAGGACCAAATTCCCTAAACTTCCCTTTTCTCTTTATCATGGAAGCATATCCATGGGTTTACTCATTTGATCCTACATCAAATTTTTCCTTCAACCTATTTTCTTCAATTTTACATAGAGATCATAGATCATTGAATGGAGTAGCTTCCTTCTTCCCATATATGTTGGATGTGAAGTTTCCCCATTCCTCTGATAGTGCATTGAGTATATGGTAGTCATTTCCTTGTCGGACATTATTTCTCCCAAATGTTGTAGTTGGTACCTTATTTCAAACACCCTCATAAAGCACAAGGTTGTTCCTTCTTCTTTTGATATTTTCATATTGTATATTTCTTGTCTTAACGAGATTACTTCTCCTGCAGTGCTTCTGTGGAACAATTCTACAAGTTTGTCATATATTACCTTTGATGTTTCTAGTTTAGATACATAGGAAATGAGGAGATTCTTAATGGATTCTATGAGAATCCTTTGATCCCTTACCTTCCCTTTAATATACCTTTCAAGTGCTTGAGAATATTTCTTTGGAGGTTTACTGATTGATCCCTTAAAATGTTCCATGACCTCATTTTGTATGAGGTTCAAATATGTCCTTTTCTTCCATGCAAGAAAATTTGAAGCCCCAACCAGTTTGTTTCTTTCCTTGCAAAAAGACATTTTAACAGTTTTAGATGTAGACATAAATATACATACTTGTGAATATGCTCCTTCAACCTATTTCCTTATTCAATTTGATGATGATATAAATGATAGAAAAAATCTTCTTGATAAAGATGGTTTTCTTAAAAAGTGATCCTTGACTCCAAAGAGAGGGAGATCACCTTGATTCCTTTGACGATGCCAACAAGTCCTTTCTCTTGCTTCCCTTGGATGAGTATACTTCAAGATGCTTTGATTTGATGATTTATTAAATTCAAGTAGAGTTAGGGTCTTTTGATTTTTCCTTCCTTGTGATGATTATTTGAGTAAGGATCCCAGGAATTCTTTAATTGTGGACTTCTTCTTTTATCTATCTAAGGTTTTGAGACTTCCCTCAAGATGATGATGTAGACTTTTTCTTAAAAATTCCATAGGGATGAGAGGGTATTCTTGATTATTTCAAGCCCTTGATATGCTTCTAGAACATCAATATTTGAGAGCTTGAGTGTCCCTTATTGAGTTTCCCTTCCTTGACTTGTTACCTTAGCTCTAATACTATGTTGATAAATTTAGGGCAAAGAGATAATGAGATTTCTCTACCAATGATAACTTACTTGTGGAGACTTTTTACTTTTTATTAATTAGGTACTTATTTTTCTCGATTATTATTATGTGTTCTTATTCATAAAATAACTACCATATCATAAAGAATAATGAGACAAAGGACACACAATATAGGCTATTATTTAGGGCCTAAACCTCTCCAACGTTGAGAAGAAAACCTGTCAAATTATTCTTCTTTTAGAATCTTGAATTGATGAATTCCAAGAACCCTTGAACAAGAACTTCTCCAAGACCTAGTCACCTTGATACAATTTCTTATTCAACTTATTTCCTTCATTCCTACAGTACTAGTATGAAATCTTTGATGCCCTTGATTGCAAATCTCGACCTTTTGTAATGGATTGTACTTCTCACACGTGGAAGACTTAGGGTGAATTATGTCCCTTCCTTCCTTTTCCTAACTAGAGAAAGTATCCTTGTGAACTCGGCTTGAAAGATAGATAAATTCCTTGAATTGATTTGGATTTCTAGAGGTCTATACTTTATTTTTTCTCCTATAGGTACATTCCCTAATGCTTCCTCACACGTGTGAGAAAAATAACCCAAAACAGACCTGCTTTCCTTCGATATTGATCTTGTCTTATTCACTTGGATGTGAGATTTCTTCTTTGTCCTTTGGATAAAAATTCTTGTGTCATGTTTGATACATCCTTGAGTGAGGTCGAGTGACTTAGATATAGGCTTCCTCCTCATGCTTGTAGGCCAACTTGACTTGATCTTAGGCCGATATGTCATCTTGGTGTAGGCTTATTTCTTCATTTGAAGGTCGCCTTTCTTGTAGCCATTGGACTTGGTCTTGGAGGATATTTTGACTCTTAAAATGACTCAAATAAATATGTAACATGAACAAGAAGGTTCTCTCATACATGACAAAGAATTAATTGACTTTATGACTTAATGACCAATCCTAAAAGCTCATAATGGGAGCTTGATCTACAAAAATAAAATTTCATAAGCATGAAACCCGTGAATCAAGCATAACGTAAAATTATTTTATTTAATTTTCTTATTTACATTAATTACATAAAATCATGGTTACGCATGTCATTATGAATACCAAAGCTAGTTACATATTTCAACACAAGGTCCCTCCATAAGATATTTTGAGGGATGTGAAATTTCGAGATTTCCATACATCATGGTAAAAAAAAGACTTGTTTTGATTTGATATATATCCATTTATATATGGGTAGAGGAAATATTGAATACCATAACTCATGGGCATTGAGTTATTGCAATTTTTTTAATACTTCATGTATTTGTGTTTCATGAATGGATTTATACTTATTTGTTGTTTTGATTGTTGATTTTGTGCATGGCCATGCTACCTTGTTTGTGGTTTTGTATTATGTTCAATTTCCATGATATTGGGATATAGGATAGAATATTTAAATATATGATGCTACCAAACCAAGAATCTCAACAAAGCTACTTTTCATAGCAGAATATAAAGAGTAGTAAATCACACATGCACGAGTATAGACAATTGTCTACAAAATATTGTACAAATATGTACAACAACCCAATCTTTGTTATATCAAACCAAATGGATAATAAAATTGTATAAGGATCCTGTAGAAGGGATAATGACCCTCAATTATACACAAGTACAAGAATACAATATGCAATGAAAATATCGTTACAATCTCATCATCTATGGCATATCTCATCCTATCAGTCCCCTGCTTCCGTTCTACTCTCTAGATGCCCCTAAGTTCGTCAAGATACAACACATAAATACTCTAGGAGGGTTTCCACATATCATCATTGCAAGTCACTTCTACTTCAATGATCACAAGCTAATCCAATATGCTCTTCTAGGTTGCCCAATACCTGAGCTCCAATCTACCTTCTAGCATTCCACTAGTCCATCAAATTAAGGGCTACTTTGTAAATCCACATGTTTCCCTCCAACAGTCCAACGATGCCCAATACATATGTCATAATTCAACTATGAAATCTCCACCTAGGAAAGGCTTCTAACCACAAAGTTAAGTCTCCCAATTGGCTCCCATAGTTTTCTCACAAATTTTATCCAAATTGGTCAATACTTGACCCTAAACAAGGAAAAGAAAAGGGTAAAAATACCTCTGGTCAGGTGATAAACTATTGTATTCACTTTGCTCTAGTTAGGGCTTCCCATAGTTCAACACTAGCCCTACAAAAAATCCCTCACAACTCCTTCTACAGCTGTAACCTTCCTCCACAAGTCTTCCCTACCCACATACTACTGTTCTTGGCACAAACCAACCCTTAATAGGTTCACACCACCACATGTGAAGTGATTTTAATGCTTGTGGTGTATTCTATCCAATAGGACAATCTCACAATCTCATATCCCAGTCACAACGAGGCTTAATACCTATTCACAATATTCTTCTAGGGCTCTGACTACATCTCTTAAGGTTTTTCCACCCATAAACGCAACCAAATAGACCCAGAACTCATCTCCTCTTACTTAGCCCTCTTGCAGATAGTTTCGGTCCTCAAATAGTCATGAAAAAGTGCCTCTCCAAGCCTTTTTCCTCTCTATTCATCCTTATCATTCTATATGTGGCAAAATATAGATATCCCCTTCTTCAACAAGCTCCTTTATTGCTTTGTGTTCCACCTTGGATGATGCTAAATGGATCCATCGCTTCTTATTTATACCAAACAAGAGGGCTCCATGAATTTTTGAAGAGAAATGTCTTTTGGCTTATTTCACTACAAGCCTACATGACTTGAATTCCCAAAAACTCGTTGTCAAATTCAAAAATTCATATCTCATTAAGGACATCTCATATTTTGATGACTCTTGAAGAATTGGATCCTCCTCACCATCCTCTATCATCTCCACCCATCACATGTCCAAAATTCTCCATGTTTTTGGCCCAAACAAATATGGGTACAAAGCCCCAACCTTGGGTTCCAATCCCACAATGACCTATTGTGGTGCTCCAACCTCCAAACGTCAAACCTTAGGGCTTGGAGTACCTACCAAGCTACTAAAAAATTAGCACTCCTTCTTAGCGAGGGAGGTACTTCCAAGACTAGTAAGTAACTCATCATCATCATCACTACTCATAACATTTTCCCAACTCATAGCACTCATAACTGCAACAATCACTATATTATGAACTACACCTCTCTTGAAAGTGTCACAATCAGTGGAAGCATCCAACTTCTTCTTCTTCTCCTGAAATTTCTTCCACTATCTTCATGTTTCCTTCTTGGAAGATGTAGAATCACCCTTTTCTCCCCACTGACCACACACTCTTCTTTCACTAAAAGTCTCACTCTGAATCTAAAAAATCCCTTTAGAACTTGACCCTCCCTAAGTCTCTAGAGCCTGAACCTTCTTCTCTAGAACCTATACCTACCCCTTTGCAGCTTGCACCTACACCTGCTTCTCTAGAACCTGCACTTGATCCTCTTGTTTCTTCTTTCCATGATCCATAGGCTTACCTGTCAACATTTATACACCATGATTCTCTCTAACTTGAAGTGCAATACTTGTGGATCTAGAGCCTTTGGGCCTGAGTATTTCCTTCCCATCTTGGAATAAGACAACAAACACGTAATTCTGGATCACTGAGACTAATACCATGCTATAGCTGGGTCTTGGTGGAAATAGTACATCTTAGACCCACATCACTTGTCCTTAATCCATCCTGAATGGAATAACTCTCGATCCTCAGATCTCCTTCTGACTCTTGTCACCCAACACCATGTGCAACTTTGAGTCCTACTCAACTAGAGTCTCAAATACCTCATGTGACCTTGTCATATGTTTCAATGCACCATTCTCCATATACCATCCATCCTCATTGATAATACCCTACAAGAAATGAGAGATCATAGAATTTCCCTCCTCCTCTAATCTTTTGGTGAGAGCATCCATCTCAAAAGAGGTCACAACACTGGTGAGTTGCTTCCCTTTCTTCTTCTCATAATCTCTCATCTTCTTCTTTATCGGACATCTCAATGAAAAATGACCCATCTCGCCATAGTTGAAACACTTGACTTTAATCAAGTCCTTTTTCTTACCCTTCATTCATGCTACAAGTTCCATGTCATCATCTGAATCCTTCTTCTTCCAATGAAGATCCTCATCTTGAAACTCTTCCTAAATGAAGTTTTCCTACAACATATTCCAATCTAGAAGCTTCTTTATGGAAACGATCCCTTTTAATAAGGGCTTCCATTCCTTGGTGAACCTTTTCAAAGAAATCCTCACCATATCAGAATATGAAATAGTCACACTGATAGTAGTAACCTCATATTTGACTTGAGATAATCTCATCAGATACAAAGCCACTCCTTCACCCTATATCATCTTGGTTGACTTCAACTTATCCTCCAATACTAGTACCCGGTTCTCGTTCTTATTCTGGAATAAATTCTAAAGATCCATCCTCATCTCATCTACAGTGTTCTCCCTAGACAAATGAAGTATTAGGGGATCCTTCACACCATCAAGTATGATCAATCTCGCCCTTGTATCCAAATATTTGTACACCTCCAACTCCTTTGGGTCAGTTGGCTTCTTGATGGCTTTCTTGGCGAACATCCAGATCCTATTGACTTACAAGACCAACTTGATCCTTTCCTTCCATGGACTATAGTTGGACAACCCTCCAACCCATCCTCATATTGGAGGCCGGCCTCCAACTTCAAAATTGTAGTGAGCCCTTCACCGACAATGTGACCAACTCCCTCTTAATATGTACTTCATTGTGCACACTTTGATTCACTGTCTGCCAAAGTAACTAGACACGATATGATACCATGTTGAATTTCCATGATCTTGGGATTTGGGATAGAATATTAAAATATCTAATGCTACCAAACCAATAATCTCAACAAAGCTACTTTGCATAGTAGAATATAAATAGCAGTAAATCACAAATGCACAAATATAGATAACTTTTTATAAAATATTGTACAAATATGTATAACTGCCCAATATTTGTTATATTAAACCAATTGAATAAAAAACTATATAAGGCTCTCATATAAGGGATAATGGTCATTAATTATCCACAAGTACAAGAATACAATATATAATGACAACCTCTCTACAATCTCAACATCCATGTCGTATCTGATCATGCTCATCCTTTGCTTCTGTTCTTCTCTCTAGATGCCCCTTAGTCCATCAAGAGACAACACATAGAGACTCCAAGAGGGCTGCTACCTATCACTACTACAAGTCACCTCCTCTTCAATGCACACAGGCTAATCCAATCTTCTCTTCTAAGTTGGCCAATACCTTAGCTCTAATCTCCCTTCTACCAGTCTACTAGTCCATCAATGTACTACATATTAGGCTTCACAACTTCATCCAAAATTCAATTGTGAATATCCCTTTATGACTAATTTTCAAGGGATACTTTGTACATCCACACATTTCCCTCTAATACTCCAAATATTCCCAATACCTATGTCACAATTCCACTATGAAATACGCACTCAGGAAAGGTTTCCAACCAACAAGTGAATAGTCCCAATTGGTTCCCATGGGTTTCTCACAAATATGATCCAAATTGGTCAATACTTGATCCAACACAAGGAAAAAGGAGTGGTAAACATACCTCTGGTAAGGTGTTAGAATTTTGTAGGGCTTTCTATAGCTCCATGTCATCCCTACAAAAACTTCCTCACAACTAGTTCACCAGCTGCAACCTTCCTCCACAAGTCTTCCTTGCCCACATCGCACTATCTTGGGCACAAAACAACCCTATAGGTTCACGTTGCCACCCGTGAAAGTATTTTAAGGCTTGCAACCTATTGTATGCCACAGAATAGTCTCACGAACTCTCATCCTAGTCATACTAAGGTCTATGACCTATTCACAACAGTCTTCAAGGGTTGTGGCTACTTCTATTAAGGTTTGTCCACCCATAAACACACCCAAATAGACTGAAAGCGTGACCTCTTACTTAGCCCTCCTGTGATATAGTTTCAGTCCCCAAACAATCATGAAAATGTGCCTCTCCAAGCCTTTCCCCTCTTTGTTGGTCCTCCTTTTATCCACTGCCAAACAAATATATTCCCTTCTTCAACGAGCTCCTTTATTAGTTTATGTTGCACCTTGGATGATGCTAAATGGCTCCATAACCTGTTATTTATACCAAATAAGAGGGCTCCATGAATTTTTTAAGAGACATGTCTTTTTGCGTATTTCACTTGAAGCCTTCATGACTTGAATGCCCAAAAACTCATTTTCAACCTCAAAAATCCATATCTCATCAAGGATATCTCAGATTTTGATGATTCCCAAAGAGTTGGATTCTCCTTGCCATTATCTATCATTACCATCCATCACATTTCCAAAATAATCCATGGTTTTGGCCCAAACATGAATGGGTGAAAAATCTTAACCTTGGATTCCAAGCACAAAATGGCTTGTTGTGGTGTTGCAAACTCCAAACCCTAAACCCTAGCACTTGGAGTACCTCCCAAGCTACTAAAAAAGCAATATATTGTTTGTATGATCTTTCATGGTCCTTCATTTTATTTTAATTTTAATTTCATTATTATTTTATTCTTATTCATTGTTGGGTGCAAAAATTAGAGTAATAGAACCCTAGGAAGTGTTGAGTGAAATCCAATAGGAAAAAAAATACTCAAATGAAGTTGGTGTATGAATTTCAGTGCAGGAAGGAGGAAAAAATAGGTAGGTGAACTCGTTGAGTTTGTATAAATAAAAAAATAACAAAATCACAACCAAGTGGGTTGGTTGTGTCCATGCAAGTAAATGGGTAGTGACATGATAGCCATGAGAATGGTATTGAAATGGAAGGCGCTCAAGCTTTGAGACTGCATGAGCAAGATACATTTGTAAACATTCAATATGTTATAATACATATAAGGAATAAAGGAAATACACATAAGCTGAAGGGTAATTGCGTATGAATAGCGTGAATATATAGTATTGAGTTGAGAAACTACTACTTAATGAACAATAGAGAATAATTATCAAATGGTGGTGGTGATGGAAACAAGGGAAAAGGAAAAACAAAAGGATTGGGGTAACAAATTCCTTAGCTGAATTAAAAATTGTTGTGCTTAATTTTACAAATTCTTTACATGGATACATGAGGTTATCTTAATGTTGATTTTGAAAACATATGTTATTATGTATGTGTTATATTCATGAAAACGGTAATGGTTAAATGGATATGTAAAAATTCTATTGAAACTGATAGGTCCTTGTCAAGAATCATTCTCATGGAATAATGACTAATCATGTTTATGAATTGAATACATGTATGGAAATCATGTTTAGGATTCATTGTTATGTGAGGAATCCATCAAGAAAGAGGAAACACTTTCCACTATTTATTTTATAGTCATGTGATTATGAATTTTGAATGCCCATGTTTATATTATGCTAATGAAATGTTGATTATGAATAGTTGTTGGGGCAGGTAGACCAGTCGACATTGGGTGTTTCCTGAGCCCAGGAGAAGAAGTGGGCAAAGAAAATGTAGTCTACAGATTCTCATGATGTTTTGTACAATGTGTATGTGTATATTTTGTACATGCATATGTGTATGTGCTTTATAATGGGTATATGTGTATGTGTTGTAAAATGTATATATGTGTATGTGTTGTATAATGTGTTTGGGACATGAAGGTATGGGACTATCTAGGCATGTTAGTCGTATAATATGTTTAGGATAGGAAGGAATGGGAATTGTCCGAGCCTGTGCATTATATCATCTACTTGGAACAGAAAAGTATGGGATCTCTTGGGCATATGAGAAGTGGTAATATTCTTTTCGACAAAAGACTATAGAGATTGGTAGTGCCCATACTCATGATAAAGAAAATAGGCTCTCTCTCTCTCTCTCTCTCTCTCTCTCTCTATATCTATATATATATATATATATATATTATATACATATATAGATATAGATGAATTATTGTTGATTTTGGTAATCAATCCAATGCATAGTGGTCAAAGAGTCAAGATTATGTGGATTACTTCTACCACTGGATATTTGACCAGTTTGGGTAATCGATCAAGTGTGTGTGTGTGTGTGTGTGTGAGAGAGAGAGAGAGAGAGTAAAAGTGAATATTGAGGTTTGAATGGAGTATGTCTTCGACTAGATTTCATTGGGTTTTCCAACCACCAAAATGTGTATGAGTTGAAGACTACATGGAGTTGTGTGAGCACTACTAGGTGCTAGGTGGGATTGGAAAATAACTCAATATGTGGATCAAATAAGCTAAAATAAAATGAAAGATAACTATCATCTATTCCATTTAATATAATTCTACATTATTACCATGATTTCGTTTTATTTAAAATTTTGATTTATGAAGATTTAGATTATGGACTTATTGGTTATGCTATGATAGGAATAAAATGGAAATTGGAGGGTTCACTTCATGAACAAATATACTAATGGGGTATACATTAAGTTTATTTCAATTTGTTTATGATGAATCTAATGAAAAATTTGTCTACCTATTGTTGGCTTCTTGGGGTCTGACCCAGGTTCAGAGGTGATTTAGCCAAACAAATCGCAGTACTACTGGCCCTTTTGGTAACATTCCACAAAGTGCGGACTGAGGTCTCACCTGAAGTAGTATGGGAGGGTGCTAGAACCTGGTTTCCGCACCTTAGATATGTCTAATGAGTTCAAGTGGTCCACGGTTCAACCCTATGTGCACTTCCCCATAGCTCACAGCCTAAGATGTTGCCTTTGTGCAGCCCTACTTAGTGGTCAAATGTTGTTATTACCCAAGTCCTTACTAGTATTCAAATGTTAGTTGATTAACTTAGCCGACTGGCATGCTTTAAGTTACACTTAACAATATAAACCATTCATACAGGTGCGCGGAATAAATAACTAGTGTATTTGAAATTTATATTAAACATGCATTAACCCAAGAATAGATACGTAAATATGATATAAAACTTCTCTTTATTAATTCTTTTCTTGGTTACAGACTCAACTCTACCCTACGCACTCAACTACAGGGGTCCGCACACTCAGTTGTGGACTACTAGGCCTCTGTGCACTCAGCTGCAGAGCCTTATCCTACTCTACGACCCAAAGACACACTTAGTCACTTAGACTCTTCCTCTTGTCTACTTCTTGCCTTACACTTAGAGCCTCACTCTATTTATACAATCCCATGGTTTGCGGACCATGGGTAGGCTAACATTACATTACAAAACTAAGGTGGACAACCCTGTGACTCTATTATACATTTCTCGCTCCACGCTCATAATTCACAAAGTCTTTACAACAATATCAGGTCAAAACTTGGGCTTTGAGCCCAAAAACATGCCTTGGGGGGATTCCATGCCCAAACGGCCCCCAACATAAACATCGTCACTCGTCATCGAGTTGCTTAGTTGGCGCAGAGATCTTGGCACGGAGTCCCTCCAACTATTCTTGAACTGTGCCGATGTCTACAGTACACTGAGTTGCTACTTGTTGGATCTATTGCATTCGTTGTTCTGAGACCTCTGTATCTGGGATGACTCTCTACATTAATGTGTGCATCCCCTATATGTGTGTGAGCTTTCCTTTGATTTTTTCCATGATAGTTCTTTGGCTTGCTACATCCTCGCAAGCCTCTAGGTGAGGACTACTGTTTGTGCAGTTCCTCGGACATTGTCATATTGTTGTTGGAGTTCTCATGCTTCTGTCTCCAGTGTTGGATATTGGGGCCCTCCTACAGAGTTGTGAGGACCTCAAATGCTTGTTCCAACACGTTGGTATAGTCTTTCACAACACCTCCTATTTCCTCCAGTCCCACTATGATAGCGCTAGTGTGATGTTCTCTGACTTCTGGGGGAGTGGATGGCTGCGCCTTTAGCCTCAGCGCGACAATTTGAAGATTCAGCTCCAGCTAAACCTTTGTTGTTTCTTCCCTAGCCTCATAGACTCTTGTTGCTAGCCTATGGATCCACACCTCTATTGGTAGATCTGTTGGGATGGCCAACTCTGGGACACTGTGGCAAGCGTCGCTTACCACTTGCATCAACTATTGATTTTGTGACACCAATTGAGCTGTTCCATGTTTATCTTTTGGTCACTGAGGACATGGATAGTGTGGCTCTCCCTAGCATGCAGCTCTGCCATTACCCCATCCTGTAAAAAATATAGTGTCTCATGCAAAAGAGCAGCCAGATTAAGGCCAAGGCCTTTCATCATGCTAACCAAAAATCTATCAGCCTCATTCGAGGTCACTAGGGCCCCTTCCAACAACACTATTGTGTTTTCCATTTGTGTGCAAAACATATGCTCTATTGTCGAGGAGCCTGCTATGAGGTGGGTTGAAAGGGTACGCACCTAATGGGGATGCACCTGTAACTTTTCCAATTGCGCTTTGAGGGCCCCCAACATAGTTTGGTGCTCTTGCATAAAATCCTGAAGAGCCTCATTTGTGACATCACACACTGTCTCATCGATGTCATGCTAATCACCCTCGATTAGGGTGATCAGGTCAATGGCAAATTTCAGGTCCTTTACCTTCTTCCTCAGTCCTGTTCACTCTGTCCTATGTAGGCGCTTCAAATATGTGGACGCAATCCCTGGGTCCACGCTCCCTTATGCTATTTCTGCTTCCTCTACCTCCTGCACCTACAAGGGCATCGCTTTGCCTTCACCCACCTTTGCGGTTGCTTCCTGTGTTTCCACGGCTATTTCCGCAGCGTTTTTCTACTCGATAGCTTTCTATGCCGCTTCTCACACTACCCGTACCTTAGTTGCTGCTATTTCCTTTTGCCTTTCCTTGGCCAACTTTGTGACACACAACTTGGCGTTGTCCTTCTTCTTCTGTGCTACTACCATCTTGAGTTCTACAAGATCTGGGGCATTCCATTCCAAAATCCATGCCTCTAAGATAGTGAAAATGGCATCGTTAGTGGCTACAAAAGGTAGCTTTATCCACTTCTTTGTCGGGTCCTTTCACACCATGATAAATATGTTGTGCATGTCTGCCTTAAATTCTGCAAAACTCTGCAGACTATTGTACACTGTGGGTGACAAGCGCGGCTTCTGGTTGATCCACATTCAGATGTTCGTCTCCATGCACATCCAAAAGATCTTGCTATCACATATCCTTTTCGTATCCTTCCTGGCCTAGAGCAAAGTGTACTTCATGCCTTTGGTAAATATCTATCAATTATGTGGAATTTACTATCATCCAACAATTCCCCTGCTACGAGCACTATGGATAGCAATGACCATGCATATTGGAAGGTTTTACCCTACTCCTAGGATTCATGATAGTTCTTCAAGAATTCTGTGTAGAGGAATTCATCCCAGTTAAACTGGACCCACTCTGCACACTACTCGGCTAGTGTGATCACTGGTGTAGTACCTTGTCTGTGCGATACTTTCACATAACTTTGCCTACTAGGATTTGGGTTATTACGTGTACTGCTTTATCCTTGATGTTGGAGATGGTGTAGCCCCTCTTCTACTTCTTCTCTAGCATGTACTTCATCATCATGGCCTCTGCGAGGGCCAAATCACTACCCTTCCTTTTTGATATGGTTGTGGGGTCCTTTCAATTGTATGGTAGTTGGGAAATGTGATGAATTAGGTCTACTGTGATGGGGATGGGCTCCTCTAGCCATAGATACCCATCATGCACTAGGCAGAGCAGCTACCTGACGATGAAAATAGTTATTGGGGCATGGTGGAAATGCGGTAGCCATAGTAGTTTCAGTAGCCCAACCCTTTCCACTCCACGTAGCCACTTTCGCAGCTCTAACGTTGTCGCCATCCCTGCGGTGTTCTACTTCATGAGGTTCCCGATCTCCAGGTGAGGGAAGTTCTTGTGATCATCGAGGTTACAATCTTCAAACTTCATGGTTGAACACATCCCAATTGCATGCCTTCAAACATAATGCCATCTGCGAGGAGCGGGGTCTGGAGTGAACTCTTGGTTTTGTCTAGGTCCTTGGGTACTTTGGCCTTCCCTTTTCATGGGCGGACATATGCGGGTAGTTTTATCGCAGAGTGTGTAGGTTGAATATCCTCCTCCATGCCTTCATCTTCTTCCTCCGCAATTATAAGGGCCTGCAAATCTTCTTCTTCCTTGTCCGTTTCTATCCTGACAACTTTCCCCTTCTCTTCCATCAATAGTTTGCTGCACAGAGGGTTCCTCGGGGACACATGTATGGGAGCCATTGCTTTTTTATCCTTCTTGCGTCTTGTCGTGTGCAATGATTTGAGGATTTCTGCTAAAACCATGGCACCCTCTGGAACATCCTCCATAGTTAGCACCTGCGCGGCCTTGCCAGTGGTTTCCTCTTTTATTCCCAAACCATTCTTAGTTTCTGTCATCATATCTAAGTTGTAATCTATCACTCGTGAATTTAGGGGCTCAATCAATGCTCAGCTCACAAGGCTCAGGGCTCTGCTCAATCGCTTAATTCTCAAATGACCAAGTGTTGCTTTTTGGGCATCCCTTTGTGTTTTATAGCACTTTTTAAATTTGAATTTGACCTTTCCCCCCAATTCTAGTTCATTAATGCTTTTTTGGTAGCTGATTTTCCCAAATCTTGCACATAATTCGCATCTTAAATGTTTGCCGCCCACTCCATTTGGCCTCAATTCGATGATCCCATCATGAACAGTGATTTCAACAGTCACTTTCTGGCCAATCCATGTGGTAGCGCAGCCCCCTGTGAGTGGTCATGGACCTTCTGATTCTCTGCTTTTGTGCACATCTCCAACATCGTGCAACTCCCGAGTACGATAGTTTATAGTCCTGCACTTCCTTCCAACTTCCTGGAGTGCTAAGACTATCCTTCCCTTGGCTAGTCAGGTGGTCGCACCACCTGTGTGTGGCTACATCCTGTCCTCCATCACGGTTCTTAGAGAATCCCCACCTTCTATTGTTGTGGTCGACATTGCGCACTTCACCATTTGGAATGCGCTACCTTGGCCACTACGTTTGATGATATGCGGTCCAAGCCAAGGAATCAGACTAACCAATTCACAATGATAGTTCTCAAACTTTTCAATATGATTCTACACACCTTGCCTTACCATCCTAGTTGTTTTGGTAGGAAACTCTTCCTTTATCTTGTCTTCCAGCTTCTTGACCTCTGCATCCATCAAACCGCTTTTCTCTCTTAACCATACCCTTTCTTTTTCAAGTCGTAGAGTATAAGGTTTCCCTGTTGGATTTATTCCTCAAGTCTCATGTGTTTCATTTCTTGCAGTTGTGTGATTCCTTCTTTCCAGCCTTCGCGAACTATTGTATCTACAGGTGCTATCATGCACACACTAGGCTTTGCATGCTCCATAGGGACTACAACATCTACTTCATACTTCAGAATCAGAAGTGCCCGTGTGGTCAGGTTTTTGAACATGGTCCTATAAGCCCATAGAACCACTAGTACACACAGGTCCTAGTCAGTTCGTCTCACCTGGTGGACCGTGTTCAGTACTTCACATACTTTTTCAAAGGCTTCTATGTGAATAATCTGTGGTGTGCTTGGTATTATCATACTTTGTCATCTACGCCACTATCTTGCTACTCCTACTTGTTGGTCATGTTTCCTATCGTGAGGATGGTGTGTGTCCGTGCAAGTTTCATACCATTCACATTTACCCATTTGGAGAGGTGGGCACGCAGGCTTTTTCGTCTGTCATACCCGGCTTTCATCTGCATCTAAGACTTTCCAAACCATATGCACATTATTCTTCTACAATCATGCCAATTCTCAAAACTTCTTTGATACGTACCCCACCATCTTGTGGGTGTAGCGCTTAGTGCCCACTTCAAAGCATCGAACCATTGTTGTTCCAATACTTCCTTTTCAATTTTGTTCAGGAAATCATCCACTTTTCTCAACCTGTCATAGATAGGCAGATACCTTACCTCTTTTGTCACGTAGTGCAATGATCTTATCATCATGTTGCAATTGAGCGTGGTTACCTCGTGTAACAGATTCTTCTGTTGTTCTATTTCCTCATCCAAATCTGAGGTGCAGGAGCTTTCATGCTCCCACGAATTCCTGCCATCTTCTATTGGATTCACGCAATCCTACTCTTGCGTGGTTATCTTGTAGATATAGTCTAGATCATTTTCATTGTCCCAATCACGCACTAGCTCTATATAGTGTGATCCTTTCATAGGGTCTAAAGGTACCACTAAGCATACTCGAAAATCATCTTGCACTTCTTTAGATTTATCACTCCATTCATGTCAGTGGCCCAATCTATTCCTAGTAGCATGGGATAGGGATTGTTATCATCAACAATCTCTATCACTTTCAAATCTGCAAGTGAGCTTACACCTTTGATATCTACCGTGATTCACTGCAATCTTCCCATGGGTAGGATATTTTGCTGGTTCACCATTCACAGTTTGATCGGTGACCATTACAGTGCAGGCCTTTCTATGTGCTCCCATGTCTGCTTTGGTAGGACATTCACGTCCAATCCTAGGTCCAACATCACTTGATCCATTTCATATTCCCCAATTTGCGCAGTCCATCTCCCTTCCTGTTCGCGTTGTGTGTTTCCTGAGCTTTCAGACTACACGTGGTTCTCCTAACCCAACATATCTAGTGATGAGTTCTTGCAGTCCATTCACAGCCTTGCTGTCACGCAGCAACTTCATGGATGTCTCCAGAAAGGTAATGAGAATTGATGGGTCCATTTTTGGTTCCACTTTGTCTTTACAACCTGAAGTGGAGGACTCCATGAAGCTCTTCTTAGCTTCCATGAATGTCTCCTTCGTGCACTCCAAATCGAACTCTGGCTCCTTTGTTGGAGCCTTGCGAAATGAGGCACTCTCTTTAGGTTTCTTATCCTTTTCATCTCCTATCGTGATATTTCTTTAGAGTACGATGTTTACATTTGGGTCCTCTTCGCACGGCTCAAACCTCACAATTTGCAGGTTCTAAGTCGAGGGAGGTTGGAGTGTTCCTTTATCACACAACCTCACTATCAGTGTGGGGCAGTCCTCTACCTCATGATCAAACTAGGTACAATATAAATGATGCTTTTGTTAGATTTGTACAATCGTGGGCATAATGCACTGGCCCTCCGCAATTATAACAAATAAATTGTCTGCATCCCCTTCCTGGTCTCATTCCACCTCGACCAAGTCCGTGCCCCTGAAATCAAGTGTGTGCCATCCCTGCATTTTGGTCGAGGGCTCGTGTTTCTATCTAAACTCTGTAGGGAGGATTTTGATCCATCATCAGTTCATAATTTCTACAGGTATGCTCATTGTGGCCTACTGACCTATAGAAATTACAGAATATCTAATGGGACTTCTGCATATACTTCTGTAATAGGTGGCAGTTATCGTTAGCATGCTTCCCTCCTATCTAACAAATCATGCACCATAGTGCAGGTGCAACACTTGGTACTGCTTCTACCTCTGGTCTCAATGGAATTGCCCCTCCTCCTTCCAAGTAGTTCGCGAAGACTAGATAATGGTCCTTGTCATGTCCCTGACCTTTGCACTTTATGCACCATACTTTCTCGCGCACCTCTAGGCAAGTTGTCCTATCTTGTTTCAAGCTTTGCATCTCAAGGCACAAGTTTCTCAACTGCACATGAATTTGTTGGACTCCCAGGTTAGGATCTTGTATTGGGGTCTCATTTAGTCTCATTAGGATCTCCAAATCTTCAGCCTAAGTGCATAACCTCTGTTGTGACAGCGCAGTCCTTAGATGTGTTAGTGATGCTACAAACCATGTGTAGTGATGTCCATCTGTCAAGGTCATGTTGGATTCACGAATAATACCCTTCAGTCTCTGATCCATTTCCTAGGGGGTCTCGCCTGAAAGCATCGCAATTTCCTTAAACCTGATAATCGACTGTGTCTTTTATTTTGGCCTGCTAAATTCCATGTTTGGCGTAACTTGGATATCAGTGATCCCTGCATTTGGATTATCATTTGAATTCTTAAGGTACCACACCAGTGCATGATCCTGCAATGCACTTACGACTGTTTCCTTCTTTATATTGTCATTTGTGACTCCTTGTGCTTCCCATACAGCCTTTACCAAGAACCAGAATTGGTTCGGACCGTCATTCCCTACTCCTTTGAACACTGACAACTTTATTGTGCTTGCCATATTAAACTCTAGTGGTGGCGGAGGTGGTGTGGGTAGAGATGGGGGTGAATATGGTGAAACTAGTGGTGGTGTACGTGAGGGTGGTCTGTGCAGAATTTGCTACCTTATGAGACTGACCACACTTCTTGGAGAAATTTTTGTGAGCTCTTCCTCGCCTTCTCACTGAGGTGAAATCAAGGGGCTAGTTTCTATCTCTGCGCTACCTTTGTTTCTGTAGATCCTCCCACTTTGTGTAGCCCCTAACATCAATTTATTTGTATAACCCACTTTTCGCACAGTAGCATCTTAATCCAAGTGTTCGAAAATTTAATGTACTTACCTTGCGGTCCTTTGAGGAAGCGTCGTTACACCTTGCTATAGCTGACTAAAGTATCTACCGTGAACTCGGTGATAAAACCTCCTATAATTCGATCAAGCTAATGGTCCACAATGTGCACGATCTTATCTTCTAATGCTTCTAGTCTACCCACCAACTCTGGAGTCCACACAATAGGTTTGTTGAGCCTACACCTTCCTTGATCGTCTGCTAACCTCGTGATCCACTCATACAACTTAGATGGGAAGGATGCAAAGAAAATTTCATGGATTTTTGTATATAAGTAGTGCTCTAAACACTCTTCCTTCGATACTCTTGGATTCTTGTCTTCCTACACCACAAACTTGTGAATATTTATATCCAACCACTCTTCAATTTCTTTCTTTGTTACATTCTAGTGACATGGCATCAGACATCTCTTATGTAGATGTTGGTCCTAGCAACAAAACCATTTGTTGGCTTGTTGGGGCCTGATCCAGGTTCAGAGGTGATTTAGCCAAACAAATCCCAGTACTAGTGGCCCTTTCGACAATAGTCCACCGAGCGTGGAATGAGGTCTCACTTGAAGTAGTATGGGAGGGTGCTAGAACTAGGTTTCCACACCCTGGAGATGTCTGATGAGTTCAAGTGGTCTGCAGTTCGACCCTGCCTGCATGTCACTATGTGCACATCGCCATACCTCGCGGCCTGAGATACTACCTTCACACAACCTTGTGGGTCGAACACTGTTATTACCCAAGTCCTTACTAGTATTCCTATGTTAGTTGATTAACTTAGCCTATTGGCATGCTTTAAGTTACACTTATCAATATAAACCATTCATACACATGCGCAAAATAAATAACCAGTATATTTGCAATTTATATCAAACATGCATTAACCCAAGAACAAATACACAAATATGATATGAGACTTCTCTTTATTAATTCATTTCTCGGTTACAAACTCGACTCTACCTTATGCACTCAACTGCAGGGGTCTGTGCACTCAGCTACAGACTACTAGGCCTTTGTGCACTCAACTACATAGCCTTCTCCTACTCTACAACCCAAAGACAGACTTAGTCACTTAGACTGTTCCTCTTGTCTAATTCTTGATTTACACTTACAACCTTGCTCTATTTATACAATCCCATGGTCTGCAAACCATGGGTAGGCCAACATCACATTACAAAACTAAGGCAGACAACCCTATGACTCTATCATACAATTTGTGCTCCGCGCCTGCAATTCGTGGAGTCGTTACAACAATATCATGTCAAAACTTGGGCTTTGAACCCAAAAACATGCCTTGGGGGGATTCCATGCCCAACACCTGTGATATAGGAAGGACAATAGACTTCCTAGTTTGGATGAATGAATATGTCTAAAATGTTAAACAACGAAAACATGAAAATGGAAAAATGTAGAGTAGCATACTAAAGCTACAAAACTTCAAGAAAAAGGTTATTATAAGGATCCTAGACCTAGTGATATCCACTAATTTCTATGAAGTATTCGATGACTGATATGAATATATTGAGGTAGGGAATTTCCTAGATTTGATGACTCATACAAGATAATGAAGAAGAACTAGATCACTAAAAGGACTAGGAAGCAGGTAGGGGGATGTTGAGACAACAAGGAAAACTTTTGGTTTTAACAATGGTCATGGGCATTGACTGATTGGAATCATGGATTACATTAGGCATGTTGCAAGAAGAAATGAGCCATTATTTTTGATGAAATAACACTGAGCGCAATGGACAATAGTGCTAGACATGAAGGTAGGAAACACTCTAGAAGGAAATATATCAAGATGAACAAGGAACACCAAAAGAATTAAGGATGAAATAGAAGTTACTAATTTAATGAAGTTTTATGCTCATTAATTTATTGGGAAATAAAATGTGTATGTAAAATATAATTTTCAGTGAGCTACATTTATAATGTTCATAGTAATTTAGGCTTTGGATTAAGAAGGTTTTGTAATTGTATTTAGGTATAGAAAATTAAATAGGGTGTTCCTCCACAAGGGTTGGGTTTATGACAACCCCTTTAGGATAATCCTCTATTGTAAATATCATAACTATATATTTTTTAAAATATAATTGGCTTAGATATGGGACAAATATTTTAGAGCTTGGGGAGGGAGATTGGTTGGAAATTGGAGGAAACTAAATTATTTAATATTGGTATGGGAAAATGATTGGCGTGACTTAAATGGGATGCCTACAGCATTATGGAGTTACAGGAAAAGAGACGAGCCCATAATTATTTGGGAAAATTCACAAGAAAAAGGTACAATTTTTTTTTAAGAAATGAGTTCCGCTAGTAAGGGGAGGGAATAGTGTGGGGAGATGGAATGACAACACACCCATGACCAAACATAGTTTCAATGGAATGTAATGACAAGGTCATGCAATTATTACATCGATAAAACAAGGAAGATAACATATATGAATAGAGTTAGTGTCTCAACAGGGGCTAGAGGATATGGAACAAGGAGGAAATAGAGGAGAAACAAATTTTGAAGGAGCTTCAGAGTAGCATGGACAAGTCTATTGCAGTGAAGGAACAAAAAAGGGCCTTGTTTTAGTACTAGTTTCCTTGAGGATCCAAATCTAGGGTGGAGGCAATAAGGTATTAAAGCATTAGTGGCTAGGCAGAGGCAGTTAAACTTTGATCTTTCAGGAGCATTGGTTGTTGGGTACATATAGGTGGATCTATGGACTCCTAGTGGTGTTGAAGGTGGGAGAAGTTACTTTTGACACCCTTCCCGAATCTTTGAAATATGGCCTTGGGGTGATTGATTGCAATAAATACTATAGTGAAATCCAATCTAAGGTGGGGAGGAGAATTGAAGTACCAATCTCAATTGCAAAGCTTCCTACATTAAGATAAGTGCTTATCTAAGTTCTTGTGTATGTGAACCTTATATAAATTTCTTATGAATGCGTAGTGTCTTGATTAAATTCTCATGTTAATGTTGAGAGATATTTATTTGTTGTGTATGACTAATGAGGAATTCTTATTGCCTACATTGATAATGAGGAATTTCATTTCTTGTATGATTATTTAAATAAGGATCATTCATCTTTAAGTGATGAGGAAGGTTATTGCTTGTGCGAATATTGAATTTTAATTTCCTATGTAATTTCTAAGAAATGGCTTAGTTCCTTTGTCTATTTATGAATCTAAAATTCAGTCTAATCGGCTAAGTAGAAGATATGGTTCGTTATTAGTTGGTTGAATAAATTCTTATGGTAATCAGGTGCGATTTGAGCATGTATCTGTTTTATTGTATTTATATGTGTGTGTGTGTACATTACGCTAATCATTGTAAATCTCAGAGAGATAGTGCTATA
>APFE031511999.1:0-32466 GCA_000404065.3 Pinus taeda | reverse complement strand
CTCATGTTTTGTTAATTTACATATTTCGCAAATGTCTGTCTAATACATAATTAGCCAATGCATCAGTTACTGCATTAATTCTTCTTGGAATGTGATGATCAGTAATGTAATCAAAATCTCTTTCCAATAACTTAACACATAAATAAAACCTTAAAATATGATGATCTCTGACGGAATATCGTCCGTTGAGCTGATGGACTACAAGCTGTGAATCTAAGTTTACAACCAATGAGAGGATTCCGAGGTTAATCGCCTCGGCTAATAATTCAATTACAGCACTATATTCAGCTACATTGTTTGTTGTACAACCTAGACACACACCTTGAATATCTACTAACTCACCATGAGGATCGTCGATCACCCATGCTGCAAATGACAGATTATGAGTACTGCGGGAAGCACCATCAGCGAAACCAACGTAAGGTGATCCAGACATCTGTTCAAGAAGCAAAAGACACAATAAGCGGCAATCACGCCGACACACTAAGAAAAAAATCAAATGAACATGCACACACACAAAACACATTGTAAAAAAGCATATGCAGGTAAAACATAAACGAGAGAGTGCCTAGACTCAGGCGTAATATTTCTTAAGATACAGCCCATTGCGGGGCCTGTCCAGGGGATTGCCTTCATAATCGATCAGCTCATAGGCATCTTTTTGTAGAACTCTTTTTACAATGTAGGGCCCATGCCACATTGGCTCGAGTTTTCCTGCTCCTAGCTTATCATTAGCCTGATCGTAGAGCAGCACTTAGTCTCCCTCGACGAAAGAGCGGGGATTAACAGAGTTATCGAAGTGAGCTTTCACTCGCTTCTTTTGAGCTTCGATAGCTAGGGAGGCTAGATGACGTGTCTTGTCTAGTCGTTCCAAGTAAATAAGCCGCTCTTCTATAGGAGTAGTCTCGGGAAGTAAGTCGACGGCTAATTTGAGTGAAGGAATCTCACACTCAATGGGAAGGGTTGCCTCCAGTCCATATACTAGCTGAAAAGGGGTGAAACCGGTGGCATCCTTCACGGAGGTCTGGTAGGCCCACAACGTAGAGAACAACATCAAATGCCAACTAGACTTGTGCATGCCCACAGTTCTCTGAAGCATCGTGACCAAGACTTTTTTCACGGCTTCAACCTGACCGTTTGCCTGAGGATAGTATGGAAAGGAACTATCATGCCTAAGTCCAAGTTGGGTTGTCAACTCGGCCATCATATGATTACGGAAATGTTTTCCGTGATCAGTGACAATGGCTTGTGGAACCCCGAACCGAGAAATAACATGGTTAAAAAGAAACTGTGCCGCCGCATGATCGTCTTCCGACAATGTGGGCATCGCCTCGGCCCATTTTGTAAAGTCATCTACAACAACGATGATGTAACCATGCCCCTCGGCCGCGTGAGGGTTACATGTCACATAATCGATGCCCCATTTGGCAAAGGGGCCTACGGTCACAACGGGGTGCAGCGGGGCAGCGGGCGCACGCATCTTCCACTGGTAAATCTGGCATTCGTGACAAGAACGGATGGCAAGGATGCAGTCCTTGAAAATGGAAGGCCATAAGTAGCCAGCACGGAGGATCTTTTGTGCGGTGGAATATCCAGACATGTGACCGCCACAAGCACCGGAGTTGTAGTCATTTAGAACTCTTTCAGCTTCTTCAAAGGTTAGACATCGACGAAGAACCGAATCAACCCAAATGCGGTACAGGGTGTCCCCAACTATGCGATATGGCTGAGCTTGGTGACGAATCCGTCAACGAGCGTCTTTTGAGGTCTTGGGGTGGAAGGAGGATGTCTGCAAATAGACAATTATGTCCCCATACCATGGATCGAGGGTGCTGATAAGGAAAAGAGTTTCATCTGGAATAGACTCCTCTATCTGCAAGGAAGTAGCGGCGAATGGCAAAGAGCACAAAAGTTCAGCAAAAACGAGTGATTTCTTGGACTTGGCCGCAGTAAATTCCAAGTCAAACTCTTGGAGGATCACGATCCACTTTGAGTATTTGCCCCCCAGCAATTGTCATTAAAGAATGTAGGTCATGGGGTTACAATCTGAAATCACCATCATAGTACGCAACAGAATATAGTGACGGAAGCGTTGGACGGTGCAGACTGCGGCGAGAGCCAATTTCTCGACATATGCATATCGAGTCTCCATATCTAGTAAGTTGCAACTAAGATAATAAATGACATGCTCGATGCCATCATCGTCATCCTGAACCAAAACCATTCCGATAGTGGTATCGGTAGCGGCCAAATAAAGTGTATAGTCACGATGGTAATTTGGAGGCCGCAACAAAGGGGCGGAAACCAGGAGAGTTTTGAGATGAGCAAAAGACTCCTCGGCTATGGCATCCCATCGGAATGGGGTGTCACGCTTCAGTAACCGGGTAAAACCCTTTGCCACTTCGGCATAGTTTGGGATGAACCATCTTAGAAATTTAGCTTTCCCCTGTAAACTCTGTAATTGCCGCAAAGTAGCAGGGGGAGGAAGATTCACGATTGCCTCGACTTTAAGGGGATCCAAACAGATACCCTCTCGGGAGACGATAAACCCGAGAAGTCGACCAGATTCAACGCAGAAGACACATTTGTGCGGATTTAATCAGATATTATAGTGTCAACAACGAAGAAAGATCTCACGAAGATGCGATGGGTGGTCCGCGTGCTTAGCTAAATGAGCGTGAAGATCAGCCAGATAAGGCTGTACAATGTGTCTGATATCGTGGAAAGCATAAGAAATCGCACGCTGAAAGGTAGCGCCGGCATTTTTAAGGCAGAAGGGGAGCTTTTTGTAAGCAAAGGTGCCCTAGGGATAGATGAAGGCTATCTTGTGTTGATCAGCCAGAGCAATGTTAATCTAGTTGTAACCAGAGAAGCTGTCCATAAAAGAATATATCTCGCTGCCCGCACACTCATCAATGAGTTGATCAATAAATGGCGTGGGGTAGTTGTCCTTTGGGCAAGCTCTGTTAATGTCACGGTAATCAACGCAGACACGAATGGTGCCCTGTTTTTTGTCGACAGGGACGATATTTGATACCCATTCTGTCAGTGGGATGGGATAAATAAATCTCGCCTTAAGAAGTTTTTCAACCTCTGCTTTGATGGTTGCCGCCTTACAGGGGTGCACGAGACGCAAACGCTGGCAAACAGGTTTGGCCCCGGGATACGTTGGTATCTCGTGCACTACTATAGATGGATCAATACCTGGAATTTCTTCATAGGACCATGCAAAGACATCGCGAAATTTGCGAAAAAGTGCGATATAAACCTGAATCTCCTCAGGAGTGCAGGTGACTCCTATGTAAATGTTCTCGACAATCCCTACCTTAATAGAGATGTCGATAGTTTGCATCTGCGTGATGTTCCCTAAATTCCCTTCGGATGATGTGTGATAAATCTGAATGGGTGTATGAAGGGGTTGAGAAGGGAGACATGCAGCAAACCGCTCAAGACAAAGCAGTGTTTCCCAAAAGGTAGGGAGAAAGGAGGAACGGTGGTGAAGAGGAAACCACGGACGTTCGTCCAGAGACATAGTCTCTATAATAGCCTCATCGGAAGGAAATATTTCCTTCAATGGATCCGAGGCGGTGTATTCTCCTAACGAAGGGGGGAAATCATCTGAGTCGAGAGCCCCACTCGTGATGGTGGGTTGATCTTGAGAGGCCGACGCAGCAACAATTTCGATGTAGTTGAGCTCGGCTAGACTGAACGGCATCTCCTCACCCCAAGGTTCTATCTGGTCGATGGAAGGAAGGATCCAAGGATCAGAACGAACCGAGATCATAGAGATCGAGGCGAGGTTGGGAGGTGGGAGGGAAAAAACGCCCATAAGGGCGGGTTCTTTGAAGAGCTCGGCTCCCACGCTTTCCAATGGAACGGAGGTATGCTCAACGAAGGGTACTTTTCCCTCAGAAGAGGAAGGGAAGAAAGAGAGTTTGTCGACCGTGACAATTTTCCCTTGATGGGGGAAACGAATGACACGGAAGAGGGATGAAGCCACAGCACGCATAGTGTATGTCCAGCTCCGGCCTAGAAGGAGGTTATATGTGAGATTTGCGTCCACAACCTCAACTTCTACTTCTACAGTCTTCCCTTCTAAGGTAATTGGTAGCCGTTGAAGGATACCATAAGGTCGAGATTCTCTCCCGTCAAATGCTTCCAGGGTTGTTGGAGACTGACTCAATGTCGAAGACCCGATGGCTTTCCAACATGCAATAGACATAATGCAGGTTGATGCGCCCTCATCAATGATTGTACGATGGATCGTTTTAGAATTGATGACAACTTGAATGAGGAAACCGATCTGATGAGGCAGTCGAGGAACATGGCTCTTGAGGTCGAAGGTAATCAAATCCGAGTCCACTGGGTCGATGCCACCGATGGCCGATAGCAGGGACTTCCTCTGGGGGGGGAAAATCTGAAGTACCTCCAAGGTGGACATAGTAGACGGAGCCTGTGCTAAGTCCTCCATGATGTTATAGTGCTGGGCAGCATGAGCATTCGGGTTATAAGAAGACCTCCTGAGTACCCCTTTGGGAGGGGGTCGAATTGTCGTATCAGTACTCGGTCTCTCGATATGAAGAGGACCAGAGCTGGACGAAGGAGCAATTGAGGGAACCTCTGGCTCCTTCCTGGTGGACGACGGATACTCCTTAGCTCGAGTTGTTACATGAATAGGAATAGTTCCAGCCATGAAGACCTGGGAACCGAAGGGAGAAGAAGAGGGGTCAGCCACCATCTGATTTTGCTGAGAGGGAAAGGGTTCTTTCAGAACCGCAGGGACCCCAGGAGCACCTTTCAACAAACGACTAACTTCAGACCACCTAGGGCAGTCCTTAGTGTAGTGATCTTCCTCACAAATGAGGCAAGGATACTTAGGTTTGCGTTTAGCTCCTTCCTCGGCGGGAGGTTTAGAGGATTCCTGTTTGGGTTGCTCGGATTTAATTTTGCCTTTCCCCTTTTCCTTTTTCTGTCCTTTCGAGGCCTTGCCCGACATGGTGGACTGAACGGCGTTGACCTCGGAAGTGTTACCAGAATTTAGAACACCCTGGGAAGTGTTTTCGTTGGATGCATTTGACTTTTGCTTCCCAGGATTCGATGATTTTTTATAGGCCTGGTTTACAAAGCCAATGACTCCATCAACAGATGGCTTGGGCGGAGCCTTGGATGTACCAGGCCTGGGGGCGTCCAACAAGTACTCATACAAAGTACCAGATTGATAATAAACTAAGTCCAGGTATTGAGTGCGCGTGATCGCTTGCTCTTCAGTTACACAGGCTCCCATGGCGATGTCCCGCGCAATCTTGGGGACAAAGGAAGTTGTAAACGAGTCGGTGAGGAGTTGATCAGGTATCCGGAACTTGATCAACCTGCGACGCCTTCTCCATTCATGAATATGATCGGAGATATGTGTAGTAGTATCCTGCTTAAGAGACGTAAGGAGGTGAGTCCCCGTCTCATACCGAATGGGTAACTAAAAATGAGTCAAAAATTCCATGGCCAACGAATTGAAATCTTGGAATGACGCACGGGTTAACTCAATGTACCATTTAGCTGTCGAACCAGTGAGGATCCTCTGAAAGAGGTGAAGACGAATCGAATCGTCGAGCCATGAATTTGACGAACACCATAAGTGATACGTCATCACATGAGCTTGAGGGTCCTCCTCGGCCTTCCCATCGAATTTGGGACAGTCACTTGGTATCTTAGTTGGAACTGGTGGCCACTATGGATTGTGCAGAATGGGATAATTCATCAACTTTGACACATCAGGCAGTTCCAACGTCGCTAGAAATGGTAGCTGCGGATCAAAAGACATTTGTCCCTGATACGAAGTAGAACCAGAATTCCATCCAGTTCCTGGTTGTCCCCATTGCCCTTGTCCCGATGGGCCAGGTCCAAATGGGCCTTGTCCAGAACGATTTGACCGTAGGGGTTATTTCCAGGACCGGGTTGCTGATTCTGCCCCCCAGCGCCCCATTGGTTACCATACTGGCCAGCAGGTTGTTGATAATTTTGATAGGGATTACCCTGCGGCTGTTGGTAATTTTGGTACGGGGTATATTTATTTTGCCCCTGGGGTTGCTGGTATCCGTACTGAGCTTGAGAACCAGGTGGCATTTGATAACCAGATTGGGATTGATACCCACCTGAATGCTGGGGTTGGGATTGGTACCCACCCGAATAATGAGGCTGGGCCTGATACCCACCTGAATAAGGAGGCTGGGATTGATACCCGCCAGAATAAGGAGGCTGGGATTGATACCCGTCCGAATACAGAGGTTGGGATTGATACTCGCCCGAGTACGGAGGTTGGGATTGGTACCTGCCCGAGTAAGGAGGTTGGGATTGTTACCCACCTGAATATGGAGGCTGGGATTGATACCCACCTGAAATAGGATGCTGGGATTGATACCCACCTGAAAGAGGAGGTCGGGATTGGTACTCGCCTGCACGCTGAGCCATCTGGTTAGAGGGTTGTCTTGGTTGGATTTGAGACGGTCCCGTTCACCCAGAAGGTCGAGCTTGCTAAGTGAGGGGCTGCCCTTGCGCAACCGAGGATTGTCCTTGTTGACCAGATGGTTGCTGAGCGGTAGGCTGGCCTTGCTGTACGTAAGGCTGGCACCCTTGCCCAGAAGGGTTTCCTTGCTGGTTTACGGGTTGACGTTGCTGTCCATAAGGTTGTCTCTGGTTCCCATAAGGTTGCCCTGAAGGGTAGCCTTGCTGGGTACCAGGTTGACCTTGTTGAGCATTGGGTTGTCCCGGGTTTCCAGAAGGTTTCCCAAGATATGTAAAAGCCGGACCACTAGAGACCAAAGGTTGTCCCTGATTGGGTTGTCCTTATGGGCCTCCCTGTTGACCTGGGTAATTCTGGCCAGCATACTGTTGCCCATGATTAGGCTACGAGTAGGGCTGTTGACCCTGGTAGGGTGGTCCTTGCTGTCCTTGTCCCTGATGGTACTGGCCACCACCATAGCCAGTGGTACCCCAAGCCATGTTCAATGGAACGGAAACCTCATCATAAGGTATTTCAGGCAAGGAGGTAACAAATAATGATTCTCAGGATCATAATACAGGCCTTGCCCATCTGGGCTCTGGACATTACACAAGTACTGAAAATATGCCTCCTCTGCCGTCATATGATCGGAAGCAGGAGGAGCACCACTTGCGGGGTGCATAACTCTAGTAGCATGCGTTGATGAACCACTCTGCGATGGTCCTCGAGATGGGCCTGCGGGAGAAGTGACAGCAGATGATGCTGTGATGGTGCTAACAACTGGAGTTGACGCTGTGACACAAATGGTCGGGTTGGATGGGACTGCTATAACAACAGTATGATGGACTTGGGAAACAGACAGTCCTGTGGTAGGGACGATGTTTTGATCCCAAACGGAAGAGGAAGCTGCAGAGTTCATAGCATCCCTCAATGATCTATAGCGCGCCAGCACCGTGATACCCAAAGGTGTAACGGTGTAGGGCGTAGAGATGATGGGGGATGTCACCGAAATGGGAGTATCTATACTTGACACGACGGACAGGCTGCTGGACATAGGAGAAGTTTCACCCATATCAGAAGAAGCCATTGGATATGGGACACCGACAGGAGTGGCAGGAAAATCCTCTTCAGAGGGCTCCCAAACAGGGTTCCAAGAGAATTCGTAGAAATCGTCCTCTGGGGCTCAAGAATTCAACGGTTCGATGCTCGGAACAATGGGAAGAGCGTCACAAACCGGAGTTTCAGGGGCAACAGAAGATGGAGACCCTTCATCACTTGGGACACGAGACGGATTTGATGGATCCGCCAAGATGATCAAACAAAGACCCTAAGCAAGCTAACAATAAAAACCTACTCAAAACTAAATGCACACAAGATCTAACCAAGTAATGTTATCGTGGCCAAATAAATTTTAAGACACGGGAACTGAACTTGACCTTTTCATGTTTCGAGAGTCGAGAAAAGGACGAAAAGATGACTATATCTCCTTCGAATGTTTAATGAGCACGAAGTGACAAGACGCTCACTTACACCTTTTCTTTTAGGGAGTCTGAAAAGGATCAAAAGTGACTGCTCTGGAGATTCTAAGAAAAAGGTTTACCAAGCGATCTGTAAAACTGCTTATACACCTTGGCAATCGTATGAGAACCAAGGACTTTCCGTACTTCAGTCAATCTTCCCGAATGCTATGTTCGGTGCGTTACGGTTCACAAGGCGGCAGACTCAGCTTCCTATGGATAAAGGATGCAAACCTACTGGAGTCTCCCCATATATACGCGACGGTACGTGGGAGCCCAAATCCGTGCTAGACCGCAATTGAATCACACCAGGAGGAATCACCCAACCTTAATGCGAAAACAAGAGTGACTAGGTTTAACGACAATGGAGCACGTCTCTAGCCTAGACCTCTAGATATTTGCGTTAAGTTCCAATGCGTTTTTAGATAAATTTGGTTTATTTTACGGTTGATCTTGAATTAAGTTTTGATTTCAGGTCCTACCGTATGATCTCTCAGAAATACTTAGATGCAAACTACATGCCAAAGAACATCATTTCGTTTGATGAATTCTAACTATGAGAAGGTTAGGAATCTTTCAATCAAACAAAACGAACTCAAGCAATCAAACAACCTAATGCAACTAATGGTAAGGAAACGAAAATTTTCTTTTGAAAACACAAATCAACGAAATGTTCTTTTCCTTTTAACTATTAAATGCAAAAGATACTAGTTTGATTTTCTTTTCAATGGCACAAAGAACTTAAAATGATTTTGAGAGACAGCTACACCAAGCCAAAAGAATAAAATCACTTGATGAAGAGACAACAAAGTCCCCAAGACACCAAAGCAGTTTTCCAAATTAGAGGAAAAACTAAGGTTCATGAGCTATGTGATCTAAGCTCAACAAGAGAAAAGGAATTCAAAGGAGGAAGGAAAATTGCTTGGAACACAACCAAAACACTTCCAACAATCACCGAGCGAATGTGAAAAGCAAATCTGAAGTTGGCCGGTCAAACAAGAAAACAAGATCCCACGGAAGGCTTGACACACACACGGCCTCTAGATGCCCTAGGGCTAGGGTGCGAAATCAATAGAGAAAAGCAAACACCCGGAGGATGGGAGTTACAACTAGTCAAACAAAGATTCAACACACTCCAGCAAATGTAAAATTCAAGGCAAAATACAAACCAAGCAGCGAAAGCAAGAAGGAAGGCTTTGCAAAATGAAAAACAAGCAATAAACGAACCCTTGCAGAACAAGACTTCGCAAGCAAGTATCTCACAGTTCAGACAACATAAAACAAGTCATAAACCAAGTGGAAAGAGCAGGGGACAGTCAAACCAACAGGTTCAGGAGGCAAATTTGGACAAAAATGAATTCTACAGGATCAGCGCGGGTTACCCTCAGCAACAAAGCGCTGACCAGACAACACGCGTAGCAACTTTGCGCTGTCAGCGCGAAAGGACACGGATTAAGGGCGTTGGCCCGAAAACAAGGTCAGCGCGACTGTTAAACGTATAAATGCAATGACAGTGAAGCCAAAGAAATAGATGCGCGATGTCAGTGCGACTGTTCTGATATAAACCACGCTGAGGCTAAAAAACAGGCAAAATCAAACCAAAAACTCCCAAACCAAGGCAATAGCTTTTTAAAACAATTAAAGCATTTCCTAGAGTGAACCAGGAAATCAAAAACAGAAATCTAATCCCCAATCTTGACAAGAGAATGACAATCAATCTCAAAACAAGGATGAAAAACAAAAGACACAAGCAACGTTCCCCAGTGGAGTCGCCAAATTGTTGGAGAGGTAAATCCCCTCTACGGATAGAGGCGATCCCTACTAGCCCAGAACGAGTCTAGCAACAATCAATCAATGCTACTCTGCAAGTTCCTAGTTGCAATCAAAAAGTGGGTAATGAACACCTACTTGGATTCCCGCGCTATTGTTTGATGAAGAGATGCCGCTCTCGCTCCTTCGCTCTGGTCGGTCATGATCCTCCACTATCCTCGTGGATGGACACCTGCACATGCAAAGAGAGAACAAACACAAGCGTGAAATCTAGTAAAAGCAACTATACATCAGTCAGAAAGGATGTAATTCGCATTAACCATTATAAGGTAAATGAGAATGGAACCATAACAGTAGTCATCTATCTTTTATTAATCAAAAACAGAGAAAGGTACAACCAATGTTCTGATGCTGAGTCCTTCTCAAGAGGGTCCGGCCAGCAAGTCTCATAAGCATTCACCCTTGGAGGTAGATCTCCCAAGACAAACAACTCTCTCTCTCACACAAGGCAACAAGACTTCACAACCTTCCTTAAGCTCTCTAGCAATCCACACTTAACACACCAACTGCCTATTAAGAGCAGCAGTAAAGCACTATGAATTCCTCTATGTCAAAAGCTATATGTCAAAATCTAGCTGCTCATGGCAATGGTGGAGGCTTATATAGGAGAAGGAGTCTCCATGGATGGTGGAAGGATAAGCTTATCTCCAAGAAAGGTGGCTCATATGGCGAACAGACATGCCATAGAAGGGAGGGTGACCTTTACAAAGCCAACAACCAGGTCTGGAGTCATCTGGAAGGCTGGCTGTTAGAACAAACTTGCCCAAACAGGATCAGCGCGGGTGCATAACTGGATTGGCGCGCTGACATCGCATCTCAATAACAGAAGAGGTCTGGTCAGCACGACTTAGTACAAGCAGAGGATGCGCTGGCTATGAAATTCGATCAGCGCGGGAAACCCGTGTGCTTCCGCGCTGGAAGTGCACCAATTGCACTATCATCTGCCAGTCAGCGCGGTTATTTCAATAACAGTCGCGATGATCCAACAAACTTAGGTAAAGAGGGTTTTTTGGCCATTTCAGAGAGCATGAGCATGATGGATTTGATTTCATGACACAGTAGGGAGACTGACAAGGAGACAGTGACAAATTACTGTGTAACAGATTCCCACTTGCCCACCTGACAAGTGCCCAAATCGTATGGCCAGCACGAAGTACTGCCTGCCCAATTCTACGACACCTGGTTCCAACCTTTACCAGCTTCACCAAGTCCCCTGTAACCATGAACCAGCCCTTGTTCCACTTGTATGTGAAACTAGATTCCTTCACCTGCAAGTACCTGCTTCCACTGTCACGAGTAACTCTCCTCTAACCAGCTCAATCAAGTTCTGATACCAACTTTCACGCCCCCAAGCCTACGGTGGTATTTCAACCGTGCCGGCGTGGTGCGGCACCACCGAACACTTTCTTTTTAACAATACTCGTGCACATGGACTACGCCTAAATTCACTTTCTCCTACTTAGTTTGTGATTCTTAACCAAGTATTATTATGTTATCCTTTATACCAATGAACACCCATACACATTCATTATCCACAACATTATATAAGAGAAATGCAACAATATAAATGGAGGGGCAACTCCCTGCAATATGAGTCTGCCCAACAATATATTATACAATCTTTCGTTTTTACAATGCACAAGTTAAATCTTGGGAAACCCCAAATTTACACTTAGCCAAATATACAACTTTGGCAAACTCGGTTGCCCAGCTCGTCGGCACCTCCGCACGGTCGCCGCATGACTCACCAACCCTTCGTTCACCTCGTCGCACCGTTGTGTTTTTTTCCCAACTCGGGCGTGCCTCCAAGTCGCCACACACGAGTGCGTCCAACTGAGACAAACCTTCGTTGATAGTCTCAACACTTCACCATTTCGTCGTGCACGGCGCGCCCTCACCTGGCCGCCTGTCCACACCTCCACCCGTTCACCCGTTCAACTTTGCCCAAGTCGCCGCACGACTTCACCCGGGTCCCCACACGACTTCACCCAGTTCGCACGAACGACCTCACCCGGGTCGCCAGACGACCTCACCCGGGTCACCCAAAGGACCTCACTCGGGTCGCCACACGACCTCACCCAGGTCACAACACGACCTCGCCCGAGTCACCCGAATGACCTCCCGAACGACCTGTCTAAACGATCTCCCGAATGACCTTCCCGAATGACTGCCCGAATGACCTGCCCGAACGACTGTCCGAACGACCTGCCTGAACGACCTGCCCTAATGACTGTGTGAACGACCTGCCTGAATGACCTGCCCGAACGACTGTCCGAATGACCTGCCTAAACGACTTTTCTGAACGACTTTCCTGAAGGACTTTTCTGAACGACTTCCCGAACGAGTTTTCTAAATGACTGTCCGAACGAGTTTCCCGAACGACTTTCCTGAACGACTGTCTGAATGAGTTTCCCGAACGACCGTCCGAACGATTTTCTCGAACGACTGTCCGAATGACTTTTCTAAACGAGTTCTCACCCGAGTTCCGCCCATCGTGTGGGCTTATCCACACACTTCAAAACTCCTAGTTCGAACTTGTTGATCAAATGCTTCATGGTCGTTTGCCTCCAAACGCCCTCCAATATATATGGGCGGGTGGCGGGTTGTGTCACCCGGCCGACCCACACCAAACACCCAGCCGACTCGTACATAATGTGTTGTCTCGCCTTGGAGGATGGCCGGCCCGCCCAACTCATGGGACCACCCCCTCAACTCGCCAAACACCTTATAAACTCGCCCAAGCTTCATTTTGTTTCATGTTTTGCATGCACTTCGCATGGTGGAGTCGCCCTGCCCGTCGTACGAACCGCAGGTCCTGACATCCTCCCCCACTGGAAGTCATTGTTGTCCTCGACAATATCTCATCCCGGAAACCATCTATCACCAAGATCACCATACCAAGGTATACATCCATCGGTATGTCATACATCGGAAATCATCTCAATCCATGACCATCGACCACCCTGTCACAATCTCCACATGTCTCTCTCCATCATGGAAGGTTGGTCCCTCCATCTCAAGCTACATGCCCACTGCAACATCTCGTGTCGACCTCATCATGTGTCATCCCATGTGAACTGCTGCCATGATACTCCAACACGATGCCAACACATCTCCGCACATTGTTAACCCCCATGTCTGAACTAGTCGGATGGCCAATCCAACTGTCACGCTCAAACCATGAGAATGCACATCCTCATGCCACCATCAGTCGTTTCTCAAAACATCCTGTCACATCCTGAACTCGATCAAGAATTCATCCATATAAGTGTAAGCCATGCTCAGGTCCATGAAGTAACCCTCATCTCATCTGCAACATGCTATCCAAAGTAGTTGAGTCTCGGCTCAACCCATGTCCAAGTTTTGCCACCAAGGCATCATTATCATCGTAACTCCATCACCTCAAAGTGTCTCATATCGATCCTCCACATCAAGTCACTCTTCCAAGCCATGTCCCATGCATGTACTTGAAAGTATGCACCCCATCCTGCATCAAAGTCCCTGACCTCAGCTCCTCAACGCATCAGATCCTCCAAGTCCACCATATATGAAGTCCCCAAAAGTCACAACAATCTCATGTCATCATGAGCTCCATAAGCCATCCCCAACCAACATCCCAGCAAGCATAGAAGTCTCGGCCCAAAGGTTTCTGCAAGATGCCTCGCTCTCCATGTAGTAAGAATGTCCCATAGTCTGCTCACAACTCCATCCAAGTACATGGCCTTGTCGTACAAGAGGGCACAACCTCTCCAGCAGCTCGTACATAAAACACCTCCATGTCACATTAGAAAATCCATCTGCACAACATCCCTGCCTTGGCACTCCTCATTGGATTCCCATAAGCGACATCTCTACAAGTGCTCCCACATAATGTCCCTGCATAAGACTGCCATGCTCCATGTCTCCAACCTGATGTCCATGACTAAGTTGTCCATGTAGTCCAACCAAGTAGACCCATCACAACAATCGGTCATCCCCATCCAAGTATACAATCTTCGGTCTAGTGAACTCGGTCACCCAACCATCTCATCATCACATGAGTCTCTCCATCATAGCTCCTCCACCAAAGGTACCATCAATACTTGCTCTTGGTCTCGGCCATGAGAAGTCAACCCAAGCAACTCAAGTGTGTGCCCTCCAATCTATCCATGAGTCATGCCGGGCACTTAGCCATGTGGCTAAAGCATGACCGATTCCTCCACAACGATCATCAAGTTCCACCCTTGTCACGGGCCTTTGTACCTTCTACCACAAGGTCACAAACAACCCCAACAAGTCCTGTAACAGTCAACAATCCTTGCCTCTCCATACAAGGTCTCATCATAGTCATCCATGGTAAGATGCTCCCCAACATCGGCAAACTGGCTTTCTCCTTCCTTGCATACGGTCCATCTACTAAATGCTCAAGTGAAACACAAGTATCAATAGTACTTACATCATCATCATCATCATCATGAGGTTCCTCCATGAGAGTACCCCCATTCATCCATGTCTACAAACTGCACGATCCTGGTCCAACTTGATCAACCTCAAGCTCATCCTCCATCATGGTCATGTCTGCAACATCTTCAATTATCACGGCTTATTCTTCCTTGGTTGCACAACCTGCAACTTCACCTTGCTCCATTTTCCATCCAAGTTGAAGAAGCTCGTCTTCAACATTCTTTTCCAAGACTGCAAGCTTCTCTCGAATATGGGGATTCTCCTTTTTCATTCGCTTCAACCTGTATAAGGTAAGCAAGAGCTTCCCTTCACATTCTTCCAAACCTGCCATGCCTTGTACTTCGTCTTCCCCGATTCGTACTTCATTTGGTCGACAGACGCCCAAACGCAGTCCCACTTGCCCACCTGACAAGTGCCCAAATCGTATGACCAGCACGTAGTACCACCTGTCCAACTCTACGTCACCTAGTTCCAACCTTTACCAGCTTCACCAAGTTCCTTGCAACCATGAACCGACCCTTGTTCCACTTGTATGTGAAACTAGCTTCCTTCACCTGCAAGTACCTGGTTCCACTGTCACGAGCAACCTTGCTCTAACCAACTCCAAGCGAGCTCTGATACCAACTCACGATAGTGTGGTGGGATCAGCACTTCTTCATCAACCCAGATATCAGCTCTGATACCAACTGTCAAGTTGTGTATCAACTTTCATCCGCAAGCTACACCAGCTCTGATACCAACTGTCATGCCCCCAAGCCTAAGGTGGTCTTTCAACCGTGCCGGCGAGGTGCGGCACCACCGAACACTTTCTCTTTAACAATACTCGTGCACATGGACTACGCCTAAATTCACTTTCTCTTACTTACTTTGTGATTCTCAACCAAGTATTATGCAATTACCCTTTATACTAATGAAGCCCATACTCATTCATTATCCATAGCAATTATAACAAGAACATCAACTAGCTACCCAACTAGTTCAAACATGGGGGCTAGCGTGTACAGAGATATGTTAGCATTGTGTTGGAGTATCATGGTAGCAGTTCACATGGGGACGACACATGTGTGTCTTGCCGAACCAAGTCTCACACTTAACCAAATATTACAAAGAGAGGCAACACTTCCTTTTACGACCTTGTGCACCTCTTGCACAAAGGTTGGTGCTCACCTGAGCCACCAAAATCCCCTTTCCAAGTCCTACACAAAATCTACACATCCGCACTAACTCGGGCACACCTTGCCCAACCCACAACCGGCTTCAAGAGACACTCCAAGTGCACCTTCAAGACTTGCACATGAGGTATGCGCACTACCTCTTAAATCTGTGCACTTTTACCTCTCTTCCTTATGCGAGCTTCAAGTGCCCCTTCAATACTTGCACATGAGGTATGCGCATGATGTAACTTCCTCGGTTGTGTAGTGCGGTTGGGCGCCGGGCGACCGGGCGCGCGCACATGATGGGCGGTCGACACGATATGTTGCAGTGAGCATGTAGCTTGAGATGGAGGGACCAGCCTTCCGTGATGGAGCAGCATGTGGAGATTGTGACATGATGGTTGATTGTCATGGATTGAGAGGACTTCTGATATGTGACATATTGTTGCGATGAGATGTTGGCACATGGTTGAGGTGTGTTAACACTTGTTGACATATCATGGGCAGTTTGCACATGATGGAGTTGACACATTGTTGCAACAGACATGTAGCTTGATGTTGGAAGGATTAGCCTTCCATGGTGGAGAGCAGCATGGAGAGATTGTGGTAGGTGGTCGATGATCATGGACATCTGACATACTTCGGTATGGACTATCTTGGTAGCAGTTGGTTGCGTAGATGAGACATGGTGGAGATGGAGTACTACATATGTGCAAGGATTTTTGTCATATGTGAGGAGGAGTTGACATCATGGATATTGATGCTTGGGGATGTTGTCGAGGACGACAATGACTTCAGGTGGAGGAGGATGTAACGCCTTATAGTTGTGCGATGGGCAAGTGCCAAGTGCACGCACGCCGGGCGGGCGTGCACGACCGCACGCGGGTGGAGCGCTGGGCAGCGTTGCACGAAGATGCGATGTTACCACGAGTTATTTGCAACGAAAGTGCAGACTTCAGCAAAACTTATGGAAAATAAAGGGGATGAAGGCATAAGGTTTATACGATGGTTTGAGGATGGAACGACCAACTTCTATCATGGATAGCCGACCTCTAAATGGGCGTTCAAGCCTTGTGAAGGGGGTATGTAAACCAACCTTGGGTGGTCGGCCGGGTGAGCCACCACCCCACCCTTGGACGTGTATAAGTAAGTGCGGTTGGAGCTCATTTGGGATACAACGAACATCACTTGGATCTTCGCTAAGGACTCAAGAAGTGTGCGTACAAGGAAAAGGAGAATGCGCATATCTCATGCGCATGTCTCATAGAGGCCTATATGCTTGGTAACATTCTTGGAGTTGGACGAAGGTTGGGCGGTGTGCCCAGGTGTATGAACGGTGTGCAGATTTTGTGTAGGACCTGGTAAAGGGATTTTGGTGGCTCGAGTGAGCACCGCCCTTCATGCAAGAGGTGCACAAGATTGTTATAAAAGGCAGGTTTGCCTCTCTTTGTAATATTCGGTTAAGTGTGAGACTTGGTTCGGCAAGACACACTTGTATATTGTAAACTGATATTCTTAATCTATTATTGGGCAGACTCACATTACGGGGAGTTCCCCCTCCCCTTTATACTTGTTGCAATTGTTGATGTTCTTGTTATAATTGCTATGGATAATGAATGAGTATGGTTTTCATTAGTATAAAGAATAATTGCATAATACTTGGTTGAGAATCACAAACTAAGTAGGAGAAAGTGAATTTAGGCGTAGTCCATGTGCACGAGTATTGTTAAAAAGAAAGTGTTCGGTGGTGCCGCACCTCATCGGCACGGTTGAAAGACCACCGTAGGCTTGGAGGGGCCAGCCTTCCACGATGGAGAGCAGCATGTGGAGATTGTGACATGGTGATTGATGATCATGGATTGAGATGATTTCCGATGTATGACATACCGATGGGGTGTATACCTTGGTATGGAGATCTTGGTGACAGATGGTTTCCGGGATGAGATATTGTCAAGGACGACAATGACTTCCAATGGGGGAGGATGTCAGGACCTGCAGTTCGTGCGACGGGCAGGGCAACTCCACCATGCGAAGTGCGTGCAAAACATGAAACAAAATGAACCTTGGGCGAGTTGAGGGGGTGGTCCCATGAGTTGGGCGGGCCGACCATCCTCCGGGCGAGACAACACATTATGAACAAGTCAGTCGGGCGTTTGGTGTGGGTCGGCCGGGTGACACAACCCGCCACCTGCTCGTATATATTGGAAGGCGTTTGGAAGCAAACAACCATTAAGCATTTGATCAACAAGTTCGAACACAGTGTTCTGAAGTGTGTGGATGAGTCCGCACGACGGGCGGAACTTGGGTGAGAACTCGTTCAGAAAAGTCGTTTGGGCGGTCATTCGGGAAAATCGTTTGGACAGTCGTTCTGGAAACTCTTTTGGACAGTCGTTCAAGAAAATCATTCCGGAAACTCATTCGGATATTCGTTCAGAAAACTCGTTCGGATAGTCGTTCGGAAAAGTTGTTCAGAAAAGTCATTCAGAAAAGTCGTTTAGAAAAGTCATTCGGACAGGTCGTTCGGACAGTTGTTCGGGCAGGTCGTTCAGGCAGGTCGTTCGAGCAAGTCGTTCAGGAGGTCGTTCAGGTAGGTCATTCGGGAGGTTGTTCGGGAGACCCGGGCGAGGTCGTGTGGCGACCCAGGTGAGGTCGTTCGGGTGACCTGGGCGAGGTCGTGTGGCGACCCGGGCGAGGTCGTTCAGGCGAACCGGGTGAATTCGTGTGGCGACCCAAGTGAGGTCATGTGGTGACTTGGGCGAAGTTGAACGGGTGAACGGGTGGACGTGCGGATGGGCGGCTGGGTGAGGGCGCGCCGTGCACGACGAAACAGTGAAGTGTTGAGATTGTGAACAGAGGTGTGTCTCGGTTGGAGGCGCGCTCAAGTTAGGCAAAAAACACGACGTGCAACGTGGTGATCGAAGGGTTGGTGAGTCGTGCAGCGACCATGCGGAGGTGTCGACGAGTTGGGAAACCGAGTTTGCCGAAGTTGTATATTTGGCTAAGTGTAAATTTTGGGTTTCCCAAGATTTAACTTGTGCATTGTAAAAACGAAAGATTGTATCATATTTTGTTGGGAAGACTCGTATTGCAAGGAGTTGCCCCTCCCTTTATACTGTTGCATTTCTCTTATATCATGCTGTTGATAATGAATGTGTATGGGTGTTCATTGGTATAAAGGATAATGTAATAATACTTGGTTGAGAATCACAAACTAAGTAGGAGAAAGTGAATTTAGGTGTAGTCCATGTGCACGAGTATTGTTAAAAAGAAAGTGTTCGGTGGTGCCGCACCTCACTGGTATGGTTGAAAGACCACCGCCGCCGTGGCGTCGTGACAGTTGGTATCAGAGCTTCGGTTTGAGTAGGTTGCTCATGACGAAGTGATAGTGGAAGTAGGTACTTGCAAGTGAAGTAAGCTAGTTTCACTTACAAGTGGAACAAGGGTTGGTTCATGGTTGCAGGGTGCTTGGTGAAGCTGGTAAAGGTTGGAACCAGATGTCGTATTGTTGGGCAGGCGGTACTACGTGCTGTTCATACGATTTGTGCACTTGTTAGGTGGGCAAGTGGGACTGCGTGTGGGTAGGTATAAACGGTTTGGGTGTCTGTGAACCAAACGAAGTACGAACCGGGGAAGACGAAGTACAAGGCATGGCAGGTTTGGAAGAATGCGAAGGTAAGCTCTTGCTTACCTTATACAGGGTGAAGCAGATGAAAGAGGAGAACCCTCGTATTCGAGAGAAGCTTGTAGTCTTGGAAAAGAATGTTGAAGTTGAGCTTCTTCAACTTGGATAGGCAATGGAGCAAGATGAAGTTGCAGATTGTGCTGACAAGGAAGAGGAAGCCATGGTAGTTGAAGTTGTTGCAAACATGACCATGATGGAGGATGAGCTTGAAGTTGATCAAGTTGGACCAGGATCGTGCAGTTTGCAGACATGTATGGATGAGGGTAATCTCATGGAGGAACCTCATGATCATGATGATGATGATGAAGTAAGTATTGATAATTGTGTTTCATTTGGGCATTTGGTAGATGGACCATATGCAGGGAAGGGCAAAGCCATTTTGCCGATGCTAGGGAGCATCTTACCATGGATGTCTATGATGAGACCTTGTATGGGGAAGCAAGGATTTTTGATTGTTGCAGGACTTGTTGGGGTTGTTTGTGATGTTATGGTAGAAGGTACAAAGGCCCGTGACAAGGGTGCAACTTGATGATCGCTTTGGAGGATTGGTTAATGCTTTAGCCACATGGCTAAGTGCTCGGCATGACTCATGGATAGATTGGAGGGCACACACTTGAGTTGCTTGGGTGGACTTCTCATGGCCGAGACCATGAGCAAGTCTTGGTGGTACCTTTGGTGGAGGAGCTATGATGGAGAGACTCATGTGATGATGATATGGTTGAGTGACCAAGTTCACTAGACCGAAGATCGCAGACTTGGATGGGGATGATCAATTGTTGTGATGGGTCTTCTTGGTTGGGCTACATGGCAACTTAGTCATGGACATCAGGTTGGAGACATGGAGCATGGCAGTCTTATGTAGGGACATTGTGCATGAGCACTTGTAGAGATGTCACTTATGGGCATCCAATGAGGAGTTCCAAGGCAGGGATGTTGTGAAGATGGATTTGCTAGTGTGACATGGAGATGTTTTACTTATGGGCCAATGGAGAGGTTGTGCACTCTTGTACAACAAGGCCATGGACTTGGATGGAGTTGTAAGCAGACTATGGAGCATTCTTACTACATGGAGAGCTGAGGCATCTTCCAGAGACCTTCGGGCCAAGACTTGTATGCTTGCTGAGATGTTGGTTGGGGATGACTCATGGAGCTCATGATGACATGAGATTGTTGTGACTTTTGGGGACTTCATATATGGTGGACTTGGAGGATCTGATGCATTGAGGAGCTGAGGTCAGAGACTTTGATGCAGGATGGGGTGCATACTTTCAAAGTACATGCATGGGACATGGCTTGAAAGAGTGACTTGATGTAGAGGATCGATATGAGACACTTTGGAGTGATGGAGTTACGATAATGATGATGCCTTGGTGGCAACAATTGGGCATGGGTTGAGCCGAGACTCAACTACTTTGACATGGGAGCTGATTGATCTTTGATCATGGGTAGCACATGGATAGATGAAGCAGGTGTATACTTGTTTCTATGGCAGACTTGAGGGATGACACATTGCAGATGTGATGGAGGTAGCTTCACGGACATGGATGTGGCACACCGAGAGTTGGAGTTTGATGAGATGGTCTCTTCATATGGAGGAGGCACACATATGGATGATGTTGGGATAGATGTGGCTGATTTCATGCAGCATATTGGCACCAAACACCATGGAAATGTTGCAGATGAGATGAGGACTACTTCATAGACCTGAGCATGGTTTACTTATATGGATGGATTCTTTATCGAGTTCAGGATGTGACAGGGATGTTTTGAGAAACGACTGATGGTGGCATGAGGGTGTTCACTCTCATGATTTGAGTGTGATAGTTGGATTGATCACCCGACTGGTTCAGACATGGGGTCCGGAAGTGTACAGAGATATGTTAGCATTGTGTTGGAGTATCTTGGCAGCAGTTCACATGGGGACGACACATGATGAGGTCAACACGATATGTTGCAGTGGGCATGTAGCTTGAGATGGAGGGGCCAGCCTTCCACGATGGAGCAGCATGTGGAGATTGTGACATGGAGGTTGATGGTCATTGATTGAGATGACTCCCGATATATGGCATGCTGATGGGTGCATACCTTGGTGATGGATGGTTGCTGAGATGAGACATGGTGGAGACAGTGGTTCTACATATGTTGCAGTGATGCTTGCAGTATGTGGAGGAGTTGACATCATGGATGATAGTTGAATTGAGGCTTCTGTGATTCATAATGGTTGAAGAGTAACTTTGGCGTAAATCACATGTAGACAGACATTTGTTGACGCGTTTCGAACCAACCAGTTTGGTTCATTGTCAGGATAAGTCGCCTAACGGATCCCGATACCGCACAACTCGTGGAGATCTATCTCACTTCCACGTTCTTCTGCTTCGAGGGTGAATTCTTCGAACAGACTTGTGGTATTGCCATGGGTTCCCCTCTTTCCCCTATTGTGGCGAATCTTTTTATGGAAGATTTCGAAGCCACAGCTTTATCCTCAGCTCGTATTCTTCCTAGTCTTTGGAAAAGGTGTGTGGATGACACTAATTTCATCTGGCCCCATGGCCCTGAGGAGTTGGATCGTTCTTTAATCACCTCAACAGTCGGTCCTCTGCAATTAAGTTCACCATGGAAAAAGAGGTCGATGGCTGCCTCCCGTTCCTGGATATTCTTATATCTCGGAATAAGGATGGCTTTCTCTCCCACTCGGTGTTCCGAAGAAAGACTCATACTGAGCAGTATCTTCATGCATATTCCCATCATTTCCCTGCTCAAAAGTTGGGGGTTCTTAACACCCTCACTACTCGTGCCCTTAGGATCTCTGATTGTGGAAGCTTTGGAAAGGAGAGATCCCATCTCCTCAATGTCTTTGTGGAGAATGGATATAGCAGGCGCCTAGGTCAGATGGCGTTCCGTAAAGCCTCAAAAAGGGCGTTAATTAAGAAAGAATCTAGAGAGCGGCATCTAGGTGTCCATCTTCCCTATGTCCAAGGAACCATGGACAAGATCGCTCGGATCCTTAAAAGATATGATATTCCCTCAACCTTTAGGCCCCTCAACACCATTTGCAATTCCCTCAGATCGGTGAAAGATCCCGTTAACCCTAAGGACATGAAGGGTGTCTACTTAATCCCTTGTTCATGTGGGACCCCCTATACTGGGGAAACTGGGCGCTCCATCCATCAAAGGATCTGTGAACATGCTACTGACCTAAGACATGGGAGATCCAAGTCGTCAGCTTTAGCTGAGCATGTAGAAAAGACCAAGCATCAGGTGTGTATTGAGGAGACAAAGGTTGTGGCCAAAGTTGCTCAGTTCCGTTATCGGAAATTTAGGGAAGCTATCGAGATTGAAAAGAGGCCGAACAATCTCAATAGGGATGATGGCTGGAAAATTAGTAGGTGCTGGATTCCAGCGTTCTCTTCTTAGTGGGTTTTTCTACCCCCTCCTCGGTGTTGTGCTTTCTTTATTTGTATTATTATTATTATTATGATTTATTTATTTGGTTATTTTTTCTCTATTCTAATTTTTATTTTTTCTCGCCTCGTATTTGTATTAGTATTATTATTGCTATTATTATTAGTATTATTAGTACTTTCTAACTTAATTTAACTTCCCAATTTATATTAAATATTTAATTAAATAAATGAATTACCTTCTGAACTAACCATTATAATTATATTATTTATTTTGATCCTAACTTTTTACATACATATATATGTATTTGATTATTAAATAATAAATTAATAAATTGCTTTTTAAATTAATAAAAAGAAAGATCTAGGCCTGATATTTTGATTTTAAATTTATATATATATATATATATTATAATATATATATATATATATATATATTAATATATATTTTTTATTTAGTAATATTTATATAATGTAACTATTCCCATTATATTAAATATATAATTATATATTAATAATGTATAACCATTAAAGATAATTTTATACTTGTTATCTTAACAACCTAGTATTATTTTATCATTTAGGAATTTATATTTTTATCTTTATATAATTAATTTTATTTTAATAAATTATATTCATTAATTTAACTAACTATGTATTTATTTTTTATATATTTTTTATCTAATTTATCTTATTTCCATAAATTAATTTATAAAAATTATAAATTAATAATAATAATAATAATAATAATAATAAATTAATTTGACATGGGTCTTTTAGTGAAAATTAGCCGTTGGAGTCTCTGCTCAGACTATTTAACATGCTAGGCTGGATCTGTTTCTTCAACTTGTCCTAACGATGAACCACATTGGTTGGTTCGATACACGTCGACAAATGTCTATCTAAATGTGATTTACGCCGAAGTTACTCTTTCAATCATGGATGATCTTGGTGGATGGTTACCAAGATGGTATGTTGTCGAGGACGACAACGATTTTAGGTGGAGGAGGATGTAACGACCTCGGGTGTGCGGTGCGGTTGGGCGCCGGGCGCCCAGGCACGCACACATGACGAGCGGTCGTGCATGACCGAATGACGGGCGGAAGTGCGACCGTGGACAGGTTGTGTGAAGGAGCTGTGGAACACATGCGACGAAGTGCGACGAGGTTGTGCGAGCGTGTGGAAAAATGACTAAGGGAAGTGTGAGTTTATACCCTTGTGAGAGCGTTGGCGGTGATGGGATGGCCGACCTACGGTGATGGGGTGTGGCCGACTTGATGAGCACCCAAACATTGCATTGAAGGGGTGTGTGGGCGGTCGGTTGGGCAAGCCCACCCACATCCACGAAGGGTATATACACATGAGACTTGAGCATTCAAAGGATCATCCAACGCACTTGATCATACGCACTCCTCTCTTGGAGACTTGGAATTGTGTGTAGATTTGAGGGGAGGATGAGCGCATAGCTCATGTGCTCCCCTACGGTGGTCTTTCAACCGTGTCGGCGAGGTGCGGCACCACCAAACACTTTCTTTTTAACAATACTCGTGCACATGGACTACGCCTAAATTCACTTTCTCCTACTTAGTTTGTGATTCTCAACCAAGTATTATTACATTATCCTTTATACCAATGAACACCCATACACATTCATTATCCACAACATTATATAAGAGAAATTCAACAGTATAAAGAGAGGGGAAACTCCCTACGATATGAGTCTGCCCAACAATATATTATAGAATCTTTCGTTTTTACAATCAACAAGTTAAATCTTGGGAAACCCCAAATTTACGCTTAGCCAAGTATACAACTTCGGCAAACGCGGTTGCCCAGCTCGTCGGCACCTCCGCACGGTCACCGCACGACTCACCAACCCTTCGTTCACCTCGTCGCACCATTGCATTGTTTTCCCAACTCGGGCTCGCCTCCAAGTCGCCACACACGGGCGTCTCCAACCGAGACACACCTCCGTTCACAATCTCAACACTTCACCGTTTCGTCGTGCACGGCGCGCCCTCACCCAGCCGCCCGTCTGCACGCGCACAATTCACCCGTTCAACTTCGCCCAAGTCACCGCACGACTTCACCCGGGTCGCCACATGACTTCACCCGGGTCGCCACATGACTTCACCCGGGTCGCCACATGACTTCACCCGGTTCGCTTGAATGACCTCACCCGGGTCGCAATATGACCTTGCCCGGGTCACTCGAACAACCTCACTCGGGTGGCCACATGACCTTGCCCAGGTCGCCCGAACAACCTCCCGAACGACCTGCCTGAACGACCTCCAAACGATTGTCCGAACGACCTGCCTAAACAACTTTACTGAACGAATTTTCTGAACGACTTTTTTGAACGATTGTGCAAATGATTTTTCTGAACGACTGTCCGAACGAGTCTCCGGAATGACTTTCTTGAACGTTTGTCTGAACGAGTTTCCCGAACGACCGTTCGAACGATTTTCTCGAATGACTTTCCCGAACGACTGTATGAACGATTTTTCCAAACGACCATCCGAATGATTTTTCTGAACGAGTTCTCACCCGAGTTCCGCCTGTCATGTGGGCTCATCCATGCACTTCAAAACTCCATGTTCGAACTTGTTGATCGAATGATCGATGGTCGTTTGCATCCAAACGCCCTCCAATATATAAGGGCGGGTGGCGGGTTGTGTCACCCAGCCGACCCACACCAAACGCCCGGCCGGCACGTTCATAATGTGTTTTCTCGCTCGGAGGATGGTCGGCCCACCAAACTCATGGGACCGCCCCCTCAACTTTCCCAACACCTTATAAACTTGCCCAAGGTTCATTTCGTTTCATGTTTTGCACGCACTTCGCATGGTGGAGTCGCCCTGCCCGTTGCACGAACCGCAGGTCCTGACATCCTCCCCCACTGGAAGTCAGTGTCATCCTCGACAATATCTCATCCCAGCTACCATCTGTCACCAAGATCACCATACCAAGGTATACACCCATTAGTATGTCATACATCAGAAATCATCTCAATCTATGACCATCGACCACACTGTCACAATCTCCACATGCTGCTCCCCATCGTGGAAGGCTGGTCCCTCCATCTCAAGCTACATGCCCACTGCAACATCATTTCATCCTCATCATGTGTCATCCCATGTGAACTGCTGCCATGATACTCCAACACAATGCCAACACATCTCTGTACACTGTTAACCCCCATGTCTGAACTAGTCAGATGGCCAGTCCAATTGTCACGCTCAAACCATGAGAATGCACATCCTCATGCCACCATCAGTTGTTTCTCTAAACACCCCTACCACATCATCAACTCGATAAAGAATCCATCCCCATACAAGTAATCCATGCTCAGGTCCATGAAGTAGCCCTCATCTCATCTGCAACATGCTGTCCAAAGTAGTTGAGTCTCGGCTCAACCCATGCCCAAGTGTTGTCACCAAGGCACCATCACCATCGTAACTCCATAACTCCAAAGTGTCCCATATCGATCCTCCACATCAAGTCACTCTTTCAAGCCATGTCCCATGCATGTACTTGAAAGTATGCACCCCATCCTACATCAAAGTCTCTGACCTCAGCTCCTCAATGCATCAGATCCTCTAAGTCCACCATATATAAAGTCCCCAAAAGTCACAACAATCTCATGTCATCATGAGCTCCGTAAGCCATCCCCAACCAACATCTCAGCAAGCATACAATTCTCGGCCCAAAAGTCTCTGCAAGATGCCTCAACTCTCCATGTAGTAAGAATGCCCCATAGTCTGCTCACAACTCCATCCAAGTCCATGGCCTTGTTGTACAAGAGTGCACAACCTCTCCATCGGCTCATAAGTAAGACATCCCCATGTCACACTAGCAAATCCATCTACACAACATCCCTGCTTTGGCACTCTTCATTGGATGCCCATAAATGACACCTCTACAAGTGCTCATGCACAATGTCCCTGCATAAGGCTTCCATGCTCCATGTCTCCAACCTGATGTCCATGACTAAGTTGCCACGTAGCCCAACCAAATAGGCCCATTACAACAATCGGTCATCCTCATCCAAGTCTGTAATCTTCGGTCTAGTGAACTCGATCACCCAACCATCACATCATCACATGAGTCTCTCTGTCATAGCTCCTCCAACAAAGGTTCCACCAAGACTTACTCTTGGTCTCGGCCATGAGAAGTCCACCCAAGTAACTCAAGTGTGTGCCCTCCTCCAATCTGTCCATGAGTCATGCCGGGCACTTAGCCATGTGGCTAAAGCATAACCGATTCCTCCACAACGATCATCAAGTTCCACCCTTGTCACGGGCCTTTGTACCTTCTACCATAAGGTCACAAACAACCCCAAGAAGTCCTGCAACACTCAACAACCCTTGCTTCTCCATACAAGGTCTCATCATAGTCATCCATGGTAAGATGCTCCCCAGCATCGACAAACTGACTTTGCCCTTCCCTGCATACAGTCCATCTACCAAATGCTCAAATGAAACACAAGTATCAATAGTACTTACATCATCATCATGAGGTTCCTCCATGAGAGTACCCCCATCCATACATGTTTGAAAACTACACGATCCTGGTCCAACTTGACAAATCTCAAGTTCATCCTCCATCATGATCATGTCTGCAACATCTTCAACTATCACGGCTTCCTCTTCGTTGTTTGCAGAATCTGCAACTTCACCTTGCTCCTTTGTCCATCCAAGTTGAAGAAGCTTATCTTCAACATTCTTTTCCAAGACTGCAAACTTCTCTCGAATTTGGGGATTCTCTTCTTTCATCCGCTTCAACCTGTATAAGGTAAGCAAGAGCTTCCCTTCGCCTTCTTCCAAACTTGTCATGCCTTGTTGCACGTCTTCCCCGGTTCGTACTTTGTTTGGTCCATAGACGCCCAAACCGTGTATACCTTTAACACCTTATAGTTGTGTGACGGGCGGGCGTCGGGCGCCCGAGTGTGCACGACCGCAAGCGGGTGGAGCGCCGGGCAGCACTGCATGATGATGCGACGTTACCACAAGTATTTGCGACAAAAGTGCAAACTTCAACGACACTTATGGAAAAACACGAGGAAAAAGGCATAAGGTTTATACGATGGTTTGAGGATGGAATGAACGACTTCTATAATGGATAGCCAACCTCTAAATGGGCATTCAAGCCTTGTGAAGGGGGTATGTAAACCAACCTTGGGTGGTCGGTCGGGTGAGCCACCACCCCACCCTTGGACGTGTATAAGTAAGTGCGGTTGGAGCTCATTTGGGATACAACGAACATCACTTGGATCTTCGCTAAGGACTCAAGAAGTGTGTGCAGAAGGAAAAGGAGAATGTGCATATCTCATGCGCATGTCTCATAGAGGCCTATACGCTTGGTAACATTCTTGGAGTTGGACGAAGGTTGGGCAGTGTGCCCCAGTGTATGAACGGTGTGTAGGACTTGGCAAAGGGATTTTGGTGACTTAGGTGAGCACCGCCCTTCATGAAAGAGGTGCACAAGATTGTTATAAAAGGCAGGTTTTCCTCTCTTTGTAATATTCGGTTAAGTGTGAAACTTGGTTCGGCAAGACACACTTGTATATTGTAAACTAATATTCTTAATATATTACTGGGCAGACTCACATTACGGGGAGTTGCCCCTCCCCTTTATACTTGTTGCAATTGTTGATGTTCTTGTTATAATTTCTATGGATAATGAATGAGTATGGGCTTCATTAGTATAAAGGATAATTGCATAATACTTGGTTGAGAATCAAAAACTAAGTAGGAGAAAGCGAATTTAGGCATAGTCCATGTGCACGAGTATTGTTAAAAAGAAAGTGTTCGGTGGTGCCGCACCTCGTCGACACGGTTGAAAGACCACCCTAGGCTTGGGGACGTGACAGTTGGTATCAGAGCTCGGTTGAGCTGGTTAGAGCAAAGTTTCTCGTGATAGTGGAAGCAGGTACTTGCAGGTGAAGGAAACTAGTTTCACATACAAGTGGAACAAGGGCCGGTTCATGGTTGCAGGGGACTTGGTGAAGCTGGTAAAGGTTGGAACCGGGTGTCATAGAATTGGGTAGGCGGTACTACGTGCTGGTCATATGATTTGGGCACTTGTCAGGTGGGCAAGTGGGACTGCGTGTGGGCAGGTGTACACGATTTGGGCGTCTGTGGACCAAACGAAGTATGAACCGGGGAAGACGAAGTACAAGGCATGGCAGGTTTGAAAGAATGCAAAGGGAAGCTCTTGCTTACCTTATACAGGTTGAAGTGGATGAAAAAGGAGAATCCCCGGATTCGAGATAAGCTTGCAGTCTTGGAAAATAATGTGGAAGATGAGCTTCTTAAACTTGGATGGACAATGGAGCAAGGTGAAGTTGCAGATTGTGCAAACAAGGAAGAGAAAGCTATGATAATTGAAGATGTTGCAGACATGATCATGATGGAGGATGAGCTTGAGATTGATCAAGTTGGACCAGGATCGTGTAGTTTGCAGACATGTATGGATGAGGGTACTCTCATGGAGGAACCTCATGATGATGATGATGTAAGTACTATTGATACTTATGTTTCATTTGAGCATTTGGTAGATGGACCGTGTGCACGGAAGGGCAAAGCCAGTTTGCCAATGCTAGGGAGCATCTTACCATGGATGTTTATGATGAGACCTTGTATGGAGAAACAAGGATTTTTTATTGTTGCAGGACTTACTATGGTTGTTTGTGACCTTATGGTAGAAGGTACAAAGGCCCGTGACAAGGGTGGAACTTGATGATCAATGTGGAGGAATTGGTCATGTTTTAGCCACATGGCTAAGTGCCCGGCATGACTCATGGACAGATTGGAGGGTACACACTTGAGTTGCTTGGGTGGACTTCTCATGGACGAGACTAAGAGATAGTCCTGGTGGACACTTAGGTGGAGGAGCTATGATGGAGAGACTCATGTGATGATGATATGGTTGGGTGACTGAGTTCACTAGACCGAATATTGCAGCTTGAATAGGGATGACTGATTGTTGTGATGGGTCTACTTGGTTGGACTACATGGCAACTTGGTCATGGATATCAGGTTGGAGACATGGAGCATGGCAACCTCATGCAGGGACATTGTGCAGGAGCACTTGTAGAGATGTCACTTATGGGCATTCAATGAGGAGTGCCAAGGTAGGGATGTTGTGTAGATGGATTTTCTAGTGTGACATGGAGACTTATTACTTATGAGCCGATGGAGAGGTTGTGCACTTTTGCAAATCAAGGCCATGAACTTGGATAGGATTGTGAGCAGGCTATGGGGCATTCTTACTACATGGAGAGTTGAGGCATCTTGCAGAGACCTTTGGGCCGAGACTTGTATGCTTGCTAGAGTGTTGGTTGGGGATGACCTATGGAGCTCATGATGACATGAGATTGTTGTGACTTTTAGGGACTTTATATATGGTGGACTTAGAGGATCTGATGCGTTGAGGAGATGAGATCAGAGACTTTGATGCAGGATGGGGTGCATACTTTCAAGTACATGCATGGGACATGGCTTGAAAGAGTGACTTGATGTAGAGGATCGATATGAGGCACTTTGGAGTGATGGAGTTACGATGATGATGATGCCTTGGTGACAACACTTGGGCATGGGTTGAGCCGAGACTCAACTACTTCTACACATGGGAGCTGATTGATCTTTGATCATGGGCAACAAATGGATAGATGAGACAGGTGTATACTTATTTCTATGACTTGAGGGGATGACACATTGCAGATGCGATGGAGGTAGCTTCATGGACATGGATGTGACACACCGAGAGTTGGAGTTGATGAGATGGTCTCTTCATATGGAGGAGGCACACTTATGGATGATGTTGGGATAGATGTGGCTGATTTCATATAGCACATTGACACCAAACATCATGGATGACATGTTGCAGATGAGATGAGGACTAATTCATGGACCTGAGCATGGTTGACTTATATGGAGATGGATTCTTGATCGAGTTCACGATGTGGCAGGATGCTTTGGGAAACAATTGATGGTGGCATGAGGATGTGCATTCTCATGATTTGAGCATGACGGTTGGATTAGCTACTGTTTGGTCAATTTAATGTGATATAAATTGCTATTTATATTGTCAACCTGGGGTTCGTAAACTGATGAAGTGAGGTGTACTATATGTACTTAGATAACCATTTTCTTAGGTTTTTGTCATTTTAAGCTTTTTAGTTTGTTTTTGGATTTTATTCTTTTCTTAATGTGTGGTGATGAAAGTGAAGTGTGAAGTGTGTGGAGTGTAAATGGTGATGATTTCTAAACTTGAAAAATGCTCAAAAGAAAGATTTACAATAACTGAAATGAAACCAATTCTTAAGAGAAAACAAAACGCATCGAAAAGAAAACTAATGGAAATGGCCCAGTATCCTTGCTGCTGAAAATGAAAAGAAAGCAAAAACTTGAAAAAAAACTCAAACTTAAAGTAAAGCAGCTAACTCACACTACTTGAGCTTTTTAGATCCTTTGCCCCTTGGCTCAATCTACCTTGGGGAAGTAATCATGAGCATAACAAGCAATATGATATTTAACTGTTTAAGAAAATAAATTGCATAAGGAAACTAATCACACTACTTGAATTCTTCAAATCCTTTACCCCTCAGCTCAATCTACCTTGGGGAAGTAATCATGAACATAACAAGCAATATGATAACTAAATGTAAAAAGAAATTAATCACACTACTTAGATTCTTTTAGTTCTTTACCATTCAACTCAATCTACTTTACGGAAAGCAACTATGAGTAAGTAATATGACAACTAAATCACACTACAGTTAGTGATCTTCTGATCTCCTGCTGATATAGTCATTTGACCATAGAAAGAAATCATAAATTGTTAAGCAGTATAACATCTAATTTAGCAGAAAAAGAAATAAACAAATAACAACTTGAAAAGGACAATGCTAAATGTAAATTGCAGAAAATAAAAGCTAGCAGGAAGGAAAAGATGATCACATATACCAAAAGTTATTAAAGAAAATGAAAGATTGCCTGGGATGCCTAAGAGAACATGCAAAAAGCACTGATCAGTTTACAAAGATAAAGATATGAACAACAGAAACATAAAGCAACATATTATGTACAAGCTAACAATAAAATAAAAGCATAATGAAACTAAACAAATACTTTACAGGGCTTCAGCGTGCAGGGGCCCTCTACCACTTCAGCCAATCAAATAATCACAAGACTATCTTTAGAAAGGTCTACTCATGTATTCAAATCAGCAACATATAAAACAGTGGGGTGACAAAATAACCAGCAGCGTGTGGAAATTACATAACAGTTCAGGAATTCTATGCATCCAAAAATTCTCCTTACAGCATTTGACAACACATTATTTATAATGTAAAAGTTCTACAGTTAACTAATCAACTACTTATGCTATTAACTGCATGCCATAGACACGTAGATCTCTTGAGCCGAGATCTAGTGTAACTGTCATTATGCTTCTTAAATCTTGGAGTGGTTGGCTGTTAGATTCATTGTTCAAGAACGATCCTCAGGTGCGCTGGAGCCTCCGTGAGCTAGGAACTAGGCCACGTATCATTCACGTGCCTAAAATAGTGACATGCCACCGCTGGACTCTTTGGTTGGCCACGTCTTTGACTTTGGTTGACCGCAGCCTCTAATGGGTGATTTGGCCGGTTCAAAGGGACACGATCGATGTACATGCCATCTGTAGCTTGCCCATATAGCCCATTCCTTCAAAAGACACCTGGAGCACACCTTTTAACAAAATAGCTGCGGAATCCTATGCTGGCTGCGGAAACCTGTGCTGGCTACGGAAACTGACAAGTTTCCACAGCTGCATGAACAAAAGACTAAACCAAACAACAGACATCAGTATAGTTAGAAAACCATATAAACGGTCATTTTTAAACTATAATGCAATGATTCAACCACTGGATGAGTGAAGTGAGTGGAGTATGAGGGTT
>APFE031511994.1:7900-21151 GCA_000404065.3 Pinus taeda | reverse complement strand
CCTTATGAGTTGTATGAGTAGATCACAAAGTTAGTAGATAGCAAGGGAAGTTGTAGGCTCGACAAACCTTTAGTGTGGACTCCGAAATTAGTGCACAGACTAGAGGCATCAAGAGATAAGATAGCATGAGTTGTGGACCATTGGCTTGACCAAATAATAGGAGGATTTATCACTGAGTTCATGGTCAACACAACCATCAGCTACAGTGAGGTGGAATGACGTTCTCTCAAGGGACTGCAAGGTAAGTATATTAAATATTTGAATGGTTGGATTAAGATGCTATTGTGTGAAAAGTAGGTTATGCAAATTAATTAATGTTTGGAACTACGTGAAACGGGAAGATCTACAGAAGCAGAAGTAGTGAAGAGTTGGAAAACGGTCCCTTAATTTCACCCTCATGGGAAAGAGAGGAAGAGCTCGCGAAAGTTTCTCCAAGAAGTGCAGTCAATCTGATAAGGCAGCATATTCCATGTTTACCACCTCCACCCACACCCTCACCTCCATCTCCACCCACCCCACCTCTGCTACCACCACAGTTCAGTATGGCCAGTGCGATCAAACTACTGGTGTTCAGAGGAGTAGGGAATGAAGATCCGGACCAATTCTGGTTCATGGTAAGAGTAGTATGGGAAGCACAGGGCATCATGGATGATAATATTAAAAATGCTACTCTAGTGAGCGCACTGTAGGATTATGAATTAATGTGGTATATCAAGCATTCTAATGACCACCTGAATGCAGGAATTACAGAGATCCAGGTCATGTTAAATAGGGAATTTAGTAGGCCAAAATTAGAAACATAATCAATCATCGGGTTTAAGGAGATCGTGATGCTCCCGGGCGAGACCCCGTGGGATCTAGACCAAAGGCTGAAGAGTACGATCTGCGAAGCCAATATGACGTTAACAAATGCACAACATCGCACATGGTTTGTGGCCTCACTTACGCCACACTTAAGGACAACGCTGTTACAACAAAAACATTCCACCCAGGCTGAAGCATTGGAGATGGCAATGAGATTGCATGAGACCCCTATACAAGACCATGGGTTGGGAGTCCAAAAAATCCACACGCAACTGCAAAATCTCTGTCTGGAAATGAAAAGTTTGAAACAGGACAAGACACCTTAGCCGGAGGTGCGCGAGGAAGTATGGTCCATAAAATGCAAAGGCCAAGGGCACGACAAGGACCACTGTCTAGTATTCACAATCTACTTGGAAAGAGGAGGGTTGATGCCATTAAGACCAGAGGCACAGGCAGGGCCAAGCGCGACGTCTGCATTATGGTGCACAATCTACCAGATAGGAGGAAAACACACCATGAATAATTGTCATTTGTTGTAGAAGTATACGCAAATGTCCCAACAATAGTTTTGTAATCTTTGTAGGTCAGTAGGCCACGACAAATGCACTTGCCAAAGATATGAACTAATTATGGATCAAACTCCTGCCTACAGGGTGCAGATTGAAACGCGAGCCCTCAACCCCAATGCAAGGATGGCACGAGCTAGGTTTCAAGGACGCGGTGGAGGTCAAGGTAGAATGGGACCAGGAAGGGGTCACAGACAACTAATTTGTTACAATTGTGGAGGGACAGGGCACTATGCCCATGATTGTACAAACTCGACAAGAATATCATGTTGGTACTATACTCAGTTTGATCATGAGGCAGAAGACTTCCCTTCGTTGATAGCGACGATGTGCGAAAAGGGGGTACTCCAGCCCCCTCTGACTCAAAATTTACAGATGATGAGGTCTGAGCCGTGTAAAGAACACCCAAATGTAAACATGATGCTCAGGAGTGGTATGACCACAGGAGATGATAAAGGGAAGCTGCTAGAAGAAAGTGCATGGGTTCACAAAGCTCCTACAAAGGAACCTGAGTTTGATTTAGAACACATGAAAGAGACATTCATGGAAGCTAAGAAGAGCTTCACAGAGGCCTCCACTTCAGGTAGTAAGGATCAACTAGAACTAGGGATGGATCCTTCAATTCTCTCTACCTTTCTGGAGATATGCATGAAACTGCTGTGCGACAGAAAGGCAGTCAAAGGACTACAAGAACTTGTCACTAGGTATGCGGGGTCAAGAGAACCATGCGAGGTCCGGAAACTTGGAAAGCACGCATTGTGCACAGGAAGAGAAATGAGGTTGACTGCGCAAATCAACGATATGAAATGGATCAAGTAATCTTCGATCTGGGTTTGAATGTGAATGTACTACCAAAGAGAACATGGGAACGCATGGCAGACCCGTGCTACAATGGTCCCCTATTAAGTTATGAATGGCAAACCAATAGAAGGATTTTCCCATGGGAAGATTACAAGGGGTACCAGTCTATATTGAAGGTGCGAGCGCACAGGAGAATTTTGAAGTGATAGAGATTGTCGATGAAAACAATCCCTATCTTTCGCTACTGGGAATAGACTGGGATACTGATATGAATGGAGTCATAAATCTAAAGAAGTGCAAAATTATCTTTGAGAAAAAGTCACTATGCGTGGTAGTACTGCTAGATCCAACCAAATGAGTGTGATACATTGAACCGGTGCACGATGACAATAGTGATGACGATATTGACTGTATTTACAAGATAACTGCACGAGACGAGGATTGGGTGAATCTGACTGCATATGGAAGGATTTTGTGGGAGCGCGAAAGCTCCTGCACTTCAAATTCAGACGAAGAGATAGAGCGATGGCAGAATCGACTTCATGAAGTAAAAACGCTTAATTGTAACATGATGGTTAGATCACTATTGTGCGTGACAATAGAGGCAAGGGAGATGTTGACATATGATGGATTGTTAGTAGTGTATGATTTTCTGAGCAAATTTGGAAGCATAGTACTAGAACAACAGTGGTTCGATGCGCTGAAGTGGGCACTGCACACAACACCCACACAATGGTGGGGTACGCATCAAGGAAATTTTGAGGACTGGAGCGGATGTAGAAGGATGTTGTGCCTACATTTTGGAAAACCCCAGCTTCGAATTCAAGTTAGTCAATAGGGGTGGAACAACTTGCACGCCCACCTTTCTCGATGGGTACAAACATATGTTATATAGCCCGCACAAGCACACACCACCCCCAGACTAGAGAATCAGAAGAAATAATAGCAGCAGGAAAGGCGACGTGCACTACCAATTCTCCATGAGGAAGCCTTCGATAGGATGTGCGAAGTACTGAACAAGGTTCACCAGGCAAGATGAAATGATTGGGACATGTGTGTGCCAGCAGTTCGATGGGCCTACGGACCATGTGCAAAACCCTGAACACGGAGACGATTCCAAAGGTGCGGAATAGAGTGGAGACCTTAATTATTGAAGAAAATACAAAAAGGAATCCGCACGTCCTAGACCCTATAGTGGTGACAGTGCGCGATGACCAGGAGGAAGAAATCACACATCTATGCGAGGTTGAACTTATAAGGATTCAGGAAGCCATCCGGTGAGGGAAGATTAGACTCCATGAACTCGAAAAGGACTAGGTATGATTGAGGGAGAAAAGAATTTTGATCGATGCTGAGATCAAGAGGCTGGAAGACGAGATCACATAGGCATGTCTCGTCGATAAACCAAGGATGACAATGCAAGATACAGATGATCGTACCACTACATTAGAGGAGTTTCACCGAGAATTTATTATTCTACTGTCATGGTTACGACCACACCTCAACAAACACATTAACTAGGGGAGCACCTTACATACAGTAGAATGCACGGTGCCGGCGGTCGCGTAGACAATTGAGGAGTCTCCATGGACTATGCTGGAAGGTGAGTTGAAGTCTCGCAAAGGTGGTGCAACCACTTGACTAGCCGTAGGGAGCACAATCTCAGTGCTTTAGACAGTTGAAAGAGAGTGTAGGACTCTAAAAGAGTCTGTTTGGGAGATGCGCGATGAGGGAGGTGCGCACAGAATCAATAGGACACAAGGTTCAAGCCAGTGCACGGGGGGCTACGCTTCCACGCGGGTAGGCTTGGAAGTATCCATTGGTGTCACTATTCATGATGAGATGTCCAATTTAAGGCAAAAGGGAGTGGGCAGCGGGCATTTAAGACATGAATTAAGAAAAAGATTTGGGACAATATGCTGCCAAGAAAGCATTAATGACTCAAAATTGGGGGGGTGGTCGAATTTGAATTCAAAAGGTGCTATAAAACTCCAGGGGCTAGCCACGAGACAACACTTGTTCCTTTGAGATTTGAGCAATTAGGTAGAGCACAAAGTGTTGAGCGCCAAGTGATATTTGAGCCCCGAAGTTCGCAAACAACCACAGACAGTTCAAACAGGATGACAACTACCAGGAGATGTGTGAGTTTTGTAGAAAGTACCACTGAAGAATCCACGTAGAACCCCATGGTGTAGGAGGTCCCCAGAGATGTTGGGGATGTGCCGGAAATTCCGAAATCACCTCGAACATCGAGGCCCAAGAAGGATAAGCAGGCAGCGGGACCAGTCTGCATGTCCCTGCGGAATCCACGATTCAGTAAACTCTCCATGGAAGAAAAGGGAAAGGCTCTCACCATTGAGACAGATGATGAGGAGGACGACCTACAGGCTCTCGTTGATGAGATAGAGGTAGCCAGAGACATGGAGGAAGACATCCAGCCAATGCACGCTGTAGCAAAATTGCCCAAGTACATCGCTTCGCAGAGAGGGAAAGCTAAGATACCCAAGGATTTGGATGCTGCTAAGAGCGCACTCCAAACCCCACTCCTCCTCGAGGGAATTGTGTTTGAGGGCTTGGCCCTCGGCCGCGTGCCCATAATGAAGTTTGAAGATTGGGACCTCATGATCAAAAGGAAGTTCCCACATTTAGAAACTGAGAACCTAATGAAGCAGAGCATGGAGGGGTCAATTACAACATTAGAGCAGCATAAATGGATGTGTGGTGTGGAGAAGGCCAGATTACTTCAGCTATTCCACACTTTCACTACGCACCTATCACAATTTTTGTCATCAAGCAGCTGCTTTGCTTGGTGCACAATGGGTACTTATGGCTGGAGGAGCCTATTCCCATCATGGTAGATCTTATCCATGGGATTTCTCAGCTTCCCTGTAAGGGAAAGGACCCTGCGGAGATAGCTGGAAAAAGTAGAGATTTGGTGCTTGCAGAGGCCATGAAGAAGAAATGCAAAAGGAAAACAAAAATAGGGGTTATGCAATCAGTAGCATTAAAGATGTCGAAGACGTGTAAAAGAACTGTTGCCATAGTCCCAAAGAGCCTTGTTGAGTTGACTAGAGCTCACGGAGATGTAGCCTAAGAGTTGTGGGTGAACTCCTAATTAACTTTTTGTTATGTGTGTGCTTTACTTGCTGCATTATTTATTGTTCTTTGTATTTAAAATATTAGCATAAGAAATAGTAATTACAACACTTAATAGTAAAAAATAAACACAAACATACACCTATTTCAAGCACATTTTTGATTCCGCATTGGTTAATCAATAAGACTTGGGAAAATTTAAAGCTTTGGAAGTGGGAGAGGTTCTTCTAAGTTAGAAAAGAAGATTAAGTGCCCCATTTTCAGATTAGGTGGTATCATAGCTTAAGACTGATTAACCCCACCTTCAAAGAAGGTTATATCATAATGCTTTATTGATAGAGCAAGGATTGCTTTTCTGAAAGGTGTTTAAACAGTCAAAGGCTAATTGTATGCTTGTTGCAGACTGACTATTTTCTGAGTTTGCAGAGGTGAAGGGAAAAGCTATGGATAGCTAAGTCTAGGAGAGGACAAATAGGAAGAAGAGCTAAAGGCATTCTCCTTACCCTAAAGGACCTCAACGCAATAATTGAAGCGCAAGAGGTTTGTTGCAAAAGGATGCTTGTCTTTTGATTTATTGCATTTCTTTACTAATGGAATGCAAGTTGTAGAATGGGAAAGTTGAGTAGAAGACTCACTTTGTTGCTGCAACATTATGTTCATTTTAGCTTCGAAAGTACAGTGTACTTAAGTGAAAGTTGAATGATGAAACCATATATTTCATTTCAGCTTCGAAAGTACAGTGTGCTTAAGTGAAAGCTGAGGGATGAAATGCATGAATAAGAATGATGTGCATGAACACAGGGATGTCAATGATTTCCTTGTTTTTGAACATGTATGTGTATTTAACTTGCAAGGTTGATTGCTTTGACATGCATGTGATGCCATGTTGACTTCGAAGAAGTTAACTTGGTCTCCAAATGGAGATAATGATGAAGTGTTTCATCTTTTGAAAAAGAGTCCTAATGGTCTTTTTCTACATGCTTGACTTGAAGGGTCATTTGTTTAAAGGCATGTTTTGTGGGCTTATTATCTAGTCCATCATTTGTATGCAGATGTAAGACATCAAGGTGTTCACAAGATGTGAAATCTGTTTCTTTTGTTAAAGCAGGAGTTAGTCCATCAAATTGTTGTCTATATGCCTTTTGTTTTTAACAGTTGTTGTTGGCAGCCTTTCAAACATGTACAAATGAATATTTTATGGAGAAAATGTACTTCACATTTGTTTGAGCCACCCTGGATCAATGATCAAGGCAAAGAAGTTCAAACCACCTTCTATGACGAGTTCAGCAGAAGTTCTGTAGAATGGCAAGGAGGAAGACAGTTCCTCCCAAGAATACCATCCCATCCAAGAAGGGAAGTGGTCAGAAACATTGGTTCAGAGGCACTATGCAAAGGCAAGTGTAGGGAGGCTGAAAAGAAGAGGGTGAGTCACTCTCATTTACTATCCAGATCAGTATATCAGTCTTTTGGAGACCAAAAGTTCTTTTAGTGGGAAGGCATGATCCAAAAATGGATCCTGGATAAACCTCTGAGTCTAAAAGACTTCATATAAGAGGTAAAAGGTGTCAAATGGCACAAATCCTTTGTAAATCATAGGAAAATGAAAATCACAAGCTTCTCTTGGAAATAGTCTCATTGCGGAAATCTCCTCATTCTGAATCCAATGCAACTTGAATGGGTGAAAACGGACTTCAGATGAAGGAGTTATCATAAAAAGAAGTTCCCCTTTTGTTCTTTGGGAAAGAGGCAGAAACATGAGAAAATAGCAAAAACTGAGCCCATCGGAGGTCAAAGGGATGATGAATAGCAGCCATTGGATCTGGCTTATCAACGGTCCAAATCTGATTGGCAATTGTAATCGGCAGTGGCAGTCAGCAGACATCAGAGGCATAACGCGGGATAGGACCGGGCGGATGCGATGGTGCGATCGCCAAAATCGGTGGATCGCAATCGGCGATGCCATGAGGCAGAGGCAGGACCATGGGCTAAGCGATATTGTGATCGCTGATATTGGTGTCGGCGGATCGTGTCACCCCTGAGCTCAGACGATTTGCGATTGCAATAAGTCGCATCACAACATTGCATCGGCGCATTACAGAGGAGTGGGGATATATGTTATCTATCTATCTATCTATATATATATATTATATATATATATATAATATATATATATATATATATATATAGAGAGAGAGAGAGAAGAGAATAGATATCATATATATTATATATATATTGTGTGTGTGTGTGTGATCTGATGAAACTGGACCCGAAAGGGTTCTAAAAATGCAAATGCATTTTATTTTAAAATCCACCATAAGGTCATTTTCTGGATTTTTAATGTTTTTAATATATTTTAAAAATACGAAGGGAAACCTTGGAACAGGGCTGAAGCGACTTGCAATATAACGCCTAATGGTAGACCCAATAGGGTTATAGGGGCGATTTGATGGAATTTCAAGTCCGGAAATCAGCGCCCGATAGTATATTTTTCGGCTATCTCTGTGTATTGGGAAAAATGTTCTGTTCACAGGATTTCTGCACATGAAGGTCCTGATTCCTCTGTAACTACCCCTGATCATTGTGCCACGCTGCAAGCAGGGGTTTCAATGATGCATTTGTAAAACCAAGAGAGCCACAGAGCCACATGGCCAGTTGGCCAGTCGAAGAGATAGGGAGCGGGAGAAGCCAAAGAGCCGCAGATAATGATTATGTGTAGAGAAAATGGTTGTGGAAGCCACAGAGCCGGAGGACTGCCTCAAAGAAGCTAGAGAGTTCAACTGATGGGTAGATAGAGAGCAGGCTAAGTGAACAGTGAGCAAGAGCTGAGCGCACAAAGAGTCTTTGGAGTCACTCAGAGGTCGAGTGAAAAGCCAGAGAGCTCAATTAACAACAACGTATTGTTGCTGAAGGTTGTTGGAGTTGCTTGGAGGTTGAGCGATTCAGAGAGGCATGTAGTGGCCAAGAGAAAGAGCTCAGAGAAGCCAGAGTAGAGATCCACGAGCCACAGCCAGATCCGAAGAGACAGAGCAAGAGCCAAAGTGAGAGCCGAGAGATAGAACCGGAGCCAGAGCCAAAGTCAAAGCACCAGAGCCAGAGCGAGAGCCAGTGCCAGAGCCAAGAGCTAGAGCCAGAGCAAGAGCCAGAAAGCTGAGAGCTTCATAGCCAGGGATGAGATGATAAAGTAAGCCCATCGTGTTCTATGTAAACCAATGGAGTTGATTCAAAGACTTGTAAAAGAACTGTTGCCATAATCCCGGAGAGCCTAGTTGAGTTGACTAGAGCTCACAGAGATGTAGCCCAAGAGTTGTGGGTGAACTCCTAATTAACTTGCTATTATGTGTGTGCTTTACTTGCTGCATTATTTACTGTTCTTTTTATTTAAAATGCCAGTGTAAGAAACAGTAATTACAACACTTAACATTAAAAAATAAACACAATCATACACATATTTCAAGCACATTTTTAATTCCGCATTGGTTAATCAATAAGACTTGGGAAAATTTAAAGCTTTGGAAGTGGGAGAGGTTCTTGTAAGTTAGACAAGAAGCCTAAGTGCCCCATTTTTAGATTAATATGGACCCAAATTTAGGCCATCACATCCAGGGATAGGTAGGAGCATCTAGTGTGGAGCAGTGGTCTGCAAATGGGCATGGAGACACATGGCGGTGTGTCGTAGTATGTTGGACTGTGTTGTGGAGTAGGAGTGCCTCACATCACATTGAGTACATGCAGGGAGTGACAAGTGCAGTGGCACAGGTGGGATACAAGATGGTACAAGATGGTATAGTCATAGTCTAGAGTACCTAGTGGTGTACTGGGACAGGTGGCAACGTAAAGTGGCATGTTGAGGATTGTGTCTAGTACAAGATGATGTGGTGCAACAAGCACTTGGAGCATTGCCTCCCAGGAGAGTTATGGAAAGGGGAAATGCATGTACCATTGGATGCAACCCACCTATGATCGATGAGGACATTGTTGAGCATCTGGAGATACCATGTTTAGTGGAGACAGAGCTTCAAGGGGGATATCAACAGATCAAAGAAAGAGAGGGGTTCATCTGTAGGATTACTCTTGACCATTCCGACATAATTTTGATCATACCCATCCACCTTCAGTGTTGTTTACAGTTGCAAAGTGTTTGTTTGTTTCCCTTGACACTCTCCATTCAGGAAACAGGGCTTGGGAGGCTCCCCCTAGGTAGTTGGATGAAACACCTCGTGTCATGAGTCAGAATGAGACTCTCCAGTTGAGATACTTGGTAGGTGCACGAGTTGATGAATACAGGCTTAGGGATGGCATGGTTGATTGTCGAGGTAGCATATGTTCCACCCCTAGGCTCACACTTAGGGAGGTGATCGATAGGGAGTTACATGGTGCTTTTTCAGCTAGACAACTCGAGGCATTAGGTGAGCATGAGGTGTAGAGGATGGTAGTCCTTATCGGTAGGAGGATGCCTAGGCTGCCAGAAATACCCAAGCACAACATCAAGAGCTCAAATGACAGATCTCATTGTATGATTTGGCAGGCACAAAGTAGCTGGATATTTGCAGCACAAATTTTGATTCTCAATACCTACCTATTAGATACCTACATTAGGTAGAGATGAGGCACAGAGGGGTCCCAAAAGCTAGCAGTATATCACAACGACAAGTAGAGAGGATTGGGGGTTCTGGAGCTCTAGTATGGTTATGGGATCCATGGATCTAGTAGATTGGTTGGATACTCCACTCCTCAGTGAGCATGGTCAGGATGAAGGAGGACTGATTGATTCACAGGAAGACACATGGGGAATTACTGAAGCCCTCACCATGGACAAGGCAGATTGTTGCTTAGGATTGGGGCTAGCCATGGAGTGCTAGGCGTTGACACTGTTGAGTCTCTTTGGCAAGATTTCCCTAGCCTCCATCATCGTGTAGATTATGTCCAAGAGTTATGGGAGAGGAGGCTCCAGTATGAGCATGCTAAGAAGTCATTCATTACCAGAGTGTCACGATGTCAACAAGATAGGTTACTTCTTCGATGGGCATGGGATTCTAGCATAATAGGGTTGACTAGTTCATCTATCCATAATGATGAGTTGGTTTCTACAGAGGAGGATCATCCAGATCTTCCATTTGGTTTCCATGATTCACTGATGGTGTGGGAGACTTAATCAACATGTCAAGATGGCCAGCAAGAGGATTGTAAGAGGAGCTCATGCATAAGAGGCTTCATTTGCATGGGGATTGAGTTTTATCTTTAGGGACCCACAATCAAAATGAATGGGGTGGACTATTCGGTAGGGCAGCTTCATAAGGATTTGGAAGGAGTTTCACATCATCAGGATGCTCTACAATTTGGCAGTAGACAGAGGGGTTCTAACGCCCCTACCTGGCAGGACAGTGACTGGAACAAGGGGTGTTTCACGTTGATCAAGTTGGCTTTGGATCCTGGTATCGAGTCAGAGAGGGCGCTTGTTTAGACACTGCTTGAGGACAAACAATTTTTGGTGTATTGGAGGAGCTCACCAGATGAGGATGCTACTTGGGAGGGCGAGCACATACTTAAGCATCCAACACTGAAGTTTCTTGGGGACAAGCAACATTTTGGAGGGGATGAATGTCATGTCCCTTCCTAAACTAATTTGGAACATGACTAATTATTTCATTTTGGGGGGAAATTTTGGAGATAGTGGGGCCCATTCGATTTTTATTAGGATATTAGACTTAGGAGAAGTTATTTTTTTGTGCTTAAATTACACATGGGGACTACCCACACTAGGGAAATACACACTCCCTATTTTGGTTTGCATGGGGGTGGTTAAATGAGGGTCCCCAATGGAGGTAAAATTGGAGGGAAAAGTTCTCCACAAAATCTATATAAGGAAGGAAACTCTCCTCATTTCAAACAAATTTTTGGTAATATCAATTTCTCTTTGGTCACTCAAGCTGCTTAGCCGAGTCACTTGCTATTTAGCACAATTTCTTAAAGCGAGGAGCTCACCCTTGCTTCGAGGGACTTCAAGTGCCACCCTAGGAAGGTTTTATTTCATTTCTCTAGGAGGTACAGGATCTCAGTGTGATTCCCAACGATTGCATCCATCTCTAGGTGGTGTGTATTACTGGAGGATGTAGTGAAGAGGAGGCTGAGTTTGCTTGTGGCTTATTGCAAAGGAGTTTGGGTGAAGGGCCTTTTGGAGAGGAGGCATAGGAGGATTGTTGGAATTTGGGAGAAGTTTTGGAGCTAGAGGAGTGTGCTACTTCGGAAGGTGATTTTTACACTTCCTGAGTCAGCACATAAGCAGCACTAGGTGTTCATGTGGAGGGTAGAGTAGCACTCTTTGAGGCTGAACTTTACCATGGAGGTTAAGTGAAATATTTGGAGAAGTGATTGCTGCATTTTCATGATATTGGGGGAGAATTCCATTTGTGTTTATTGTAGGTCATTTTTGGAGCCGCTTGGAGGGTGTGGGGCACATTGGAGGTCGATTTTGAAAGTTCAAAATCTGGCCAAACCATTTCTAGGTTTCTCTGGGTTTTCAACAAGGATCACAAATATAAAGTTTCATAACACTTTGAGCATAAGAGGAGGGGTTTTCAGTCGTATCTTTGCAGCAAACATTACAAAATTGCTATGGAGTGCACAAGGCATATTAGAGGCCAAATTTGGGAGGTTAGAATCAGTCCAAAGACATTTTTGGTTTTTTTTGACCTTTTAACAAGGATCCCAAATATAAAGTTTCAGCATTTTATGAGCACCAGAGATGGGGTTTCTTGCAGTTCCTTCTCAGCCAGCAGTGTAGTTTCTGGGGACAACGTAGAGCATTAGAGGAGAAACCATTTCCAGCTTCGAGATTATTGTTTTATCATCTAGGTCTTGCCAAGCTTTCCCTTGAGGCAAGCCTAGGTGCATTTCTCCATATTATTTTACTTGCTCCATTTCATTAATAAAATGGCTCAGCTAGTTCGTACTTGTGGAGCTTATGAGTATATGTTGAATTTTAAAATTTTTAGTGTTGTATTTTTTTCTTTGCTCATAACTATTTATCCAAGTTTGGAACATTACAATTTAACATATACGCTAGTATAAAATTTAAGGTGGGTAAGGGCTAGAGTGAGCGGGGTTGTCTCAATTAACAATTTTGGCTAGATTTAGTAAAGAAACCCAGAGTCAGGTTTAAGGGGGGAATTGTTAGGTAAAATTGACTCGAGGTTTGAGTCAAGGTTGACTACGTTATGTAGTGATGGTTTTGGGGCACATGGTATTGTGTACCCATGGTTCTATTCCCATGGTATTGCATGTAATGGAGCTTATAAGAGGTTGGGAAGACTTCACTGTATTGTAGGAATGGGAGGTGAGTGACAACTTGGCCATCTTGGTCGGGATTTTGGCCAAGGCTAATGAAATTTCATTGGGTTTGGTTTTTACCCGAATTTGGGGTTTTCCCAGATAAACGTTTGTGTTTATGGTTTATAATTGTTGCTAGTTATTGTTCATCTCGGTAAATCTCAATAAATAATTTATCCCTTTGCAGTAAATTCTTAACACATAGGCATGGCAAAAAAGTATACCCTGTTTAGTCAATTTAACGTCTTAAATTGCTCTACATAAATTATCAATTCGGGTATCGTAAACTGATGAAGTGTGGTGCACCATATGTGCTTAGTTAACCTTTTTCCTACTTCGTTGTTTTATAGATTTTATTTTGTTTCGGGGTTTTGTTTTTGTTGGGTTCCTAAGTGTCTAATGCAAATGGAAATCCTATTCTAAGGTCTTAAGAATACTTTTAAAGGTCAAGTATGGATGTAGATTTCAAGACAAGGTCTATGTCCCTAATGGTAACTTCCAAAACTTAGAACTTCAAAAGATCTTAAAACATGTTATTGATGGAATTAGTACTTAAACAAAAGTGTAAATATGTAGCTACTTTCATCAAGCAAGATTAAGTACTGATCATGAAATCACTGTCTCTGCTTCTTGTCTAAATGCGGAAATAAAAGTTAAG
>APFE031511991.1:60605-101084 GCA_000404065.3 Pinus taeda | reverse complement strand
TTATATTATGAAAACTTTAAGGGATTTATTTTCACATTCATTGTTAATATCTCTAATAAATCTATTGATATATATTAATGTGTTTTAGGAGAATTCAAACTAAGCATTTACAAATACAAATCTAGCCAAATACCTAGCAAGATTGGTGACAATTAATTGAATAAACATCTTATCCCAGGCTTAAACTTTTGAGCGAGAATGAGAGTGCCAATACGTTGCATCACTCTAACTTATGAGGGGCAAACACCCCACCAATAACATCTTATCCCACTTTGAAACTTTTAAGAGGGAGTGAGATTGCTAGGACCTTTTAACACGATTTTGAGTTATGAAGCACAAACATGCTACCAATAATATTTATTCTCAGATGGAAAACATAACATCTTCTCCCTTTAATCACTTAATCTCAACTCATTGTTTAATAATTCTTATTTCCACAAATAAGAATATTTTATTAAATGTTCAAGTAGCCCATCATGCTCTGGCTGCAACTAATTAAAGTTAGACTAAATTGACATTTCAATAATTGAAAGAGAAAATAATATATGTATATGAAAGTTGTTGTATGTAATTTCATTTTTAGATTAATAAAAGTAACCCGTTGAAAATTTTGAGCACTGAAATTTTCTATTTAATTAATTACTTAAAAGAAAAGATTATTTAAATTTAAAATAAATATTTACCAAACTTTTTCATACTATATTTATTATTTTATTTTAAAGTTGTTATACAGTTAAAAAATTTAAATAAAATCTTTATTAAAATACTGTCAAAATAGTATTAATTTAATTATTAATGATTTGGCAAATTTTATTAAAATTTCATTTAGAAACATAAGTTTTAAAATATTTTTTGTATCTATTTTATTAAAAAAAAACTATAAAAATTAATTAATCAAATAAAACAAAATATTGGAAAAAAAGGATATTATAGTTTGAATATCATTTTCATATAATCAACCAAGAGTTTAAGAAATTAATGAATATTGGAAATCTTTATTCCACATCAAAAGAATGTGGATATTCATTATCTATACGTGACTTTTTGACAAATTAATGAATTTTGGGAATTTTTATCCTATATTAAAAAATGTACATATTCATTATCTATATGTGACCTAGATAAGTATGATCTTTCTTTAAAATTAATAGATATAAGAAGTGATGTTATCTTTTTAAATTGAGATACTTTTTATTCACTTTCTAATTTAATTATTATGTTATGTTTTTAAATTTATTTTTATATATTAATTTAATAATTGATTTTCTTAATCACTTAGAAAAATAGATATTAAAATTTATTATATTTAATTTATTTAAAAATTTAAAATAAACTAGTAAACAAATTTGTAATCTCAATGATACATGCAAAGTCTTCATTTTATAATGATATATAAATTATCATTTTTATTATCTTTTACATCAGCAGTTGTCCCATTATAGACAACTCCTTTACATAATGAATATCATATATGTTTAAATTATGATACCATTTTTTTATTTGTATTTTGATTAAATAAAAAATAATAATTTCAACAAACTCAAATACAAATCTTAATCCATTCCCTAAAACTTAACATATTCACTAATCTTAATAAGTATCTGTAGAGATGCCAAAACTATTATCTAGTATTATTGCATTCAAATATTAATAAATTATATTTGCAATTCAACCAGAATTCTTTTACCTTCAAACATTACTTAGTAATTTTAAGTAAAAAAATATCACAGAAAGATTTTCTTTATTTTTTAAATTTTGCTCTATTAATATATATATTATTGAATATGGCACTAACTTAATATGTTTCTTTGTGATATATAAATTTTATTATAACATTTTATTCATAAAAATAATAATGTTATATGGAATGTAAAATTATAAAATAAATATATTTAATTTTGACAATTAAATAAGTCACAAAACTTATTTCCTTTTAAAACCATAATCTTTAATCAAAATATTTTATTTTAAAATAATGGAAAAAATAAAATAGATATAACTAAGAGAAAAGAAAAAAAAAAATTAGGGCAAGCCATCTGAACAAACTACCATATATGATAATAGGGAAGCAAGCAGAGAGAGTGTTGGGTGCAACTATATCAAAAGTACAAGACAATATCATTGTATATCCTCCCACTCTGGAGGAGAAGCCAGAGTTGCTAATTGAAACTCACTATCATGGTGTTAGTCAAAGTACAAATGCATCTACAAGCATGGAAGGCCATTAGGTCATATCCATGTGGTGTGATCTTATTGGTTAAGAACAATAAGGCTTAAGATGGGGGTGGGCATGGGAGACAATGATGCTAATAGCCTAGGAAAGCCAATTCTAGAAGAGGGGTCACGTCTTTCACAAGGTTATTTAGTCTCCCATAGGTTTAGAGGCTTTGATTTTTATTTTTCCAAAAAAATTAAAATTATTTGTTTGGAGAACATGGCTTTCACCAACTAGTGGGTCCCGCCCTTAAAGTTTTGTGGGGCAGCTTCCCTGCTTTTTCTTCATGGTTGGAAATGCGTGGGCGATGATGGAAAGCGACGGGTGAGAGACGACAGCGACTCGAGAGCGGAAGCGCGCCGTGTCCGACGCGAGCGCAAATCTTGAGGCACGTGGCCCGATATCTTCCGACAAGACATTTGCAAGTAGCGTCACATCAGCTCGCCTCCCATAAATTCCTCCACCTATGCGCTTTTTTATTATTTATTTCTATTTTCAAAATATATATTTATTACTGTGCGCGCTTTTTACTTCCCTCACGCGGCGTTTTTGATGTTTTCCAAGGGGGTGAATTTGGCTTTATCTAAACCATCGGTAGTTGAGTAGTCAGCTGCTAAATCTGGAGGGGTGGGCAATTTCGATCACATGGTGGGTTGGGCCAAGGAGGAGGTCAATGTTAATAATGTTAATATTATTATGTCGAAGGCGTTTTATTAAGGGGAGGTTATTTTGGAGGCTCTCATGGTTTGTTTAGAGCTTGTAGAATATCAATACGTGGTTTATATATATATTTTTTGCCAAATCTTGTCCCTCTTAATCGTTTGTTACACATGATTTATTTGGTTAAGTACCAAGGGTTTTGATGGTTGGCCGTTGTGGTTAGGTTGATGCATAAGTTTTTCAAGGGGATGGGAAAGAGTTTCATCTCTGATTGCTTTGCCGTAGATGAATGTGTCCAAAGGTTGATTTTCATAGACAATTTACAAGAGAATTTATTGTAAACGTGGTTTTTAGGTTCGTTGCTTCAATGACTCTCTGCCTCTTAATAATGAAGAAATTCAATTGTTAGTCTCATGGGATTGAGTAAACTTGATGATGTGTTTGACGTTACTTACTATGGTCGGAAATAAGTGTAAGCAATCAATCTATAGTCATAGCAATTTAAATTTTCATGATGCCAACATGGTCTCATTACAATAAATATTAACTTTCAATGACAACATTTTATTTTTTATGGACATCATTTTTTTCAAGTGGGAAGTAGGAGATTTATTTCCCCATATTTCCCAAGATTGTTTGCATTTGTAGATATCATGCCTCTATATCAATATTTGGGGAAATGACTCACATTTTGAGTCCTAGGTACCATTTTGGGATCACCATGGATTTGGATTTGCGCTGAAAAAGGAAAGCGCACCAACTAGAGGAGCGTTGATGTACACCGTAGCTCCGACTCTTACAAATTTTGCTCAATCATATGGGAATTCATCATATTCATATGGTTCTCCAAATATTGCTCCTATCAGAAGATTAGGGTTGGAATCCTCGCTATTGTAATAATAAGACCCATCTTTGCAAGCAATGAAGCTCAAAGCATCCATAATAGAAGGCAAGGATGAAGCACTGTGGTGAATCCGTTGGAAAAAATGGAAGCCATATCCCACCATGTAGGAAAGGTTCAGAGGGTTCTCATCTTATATGCAATCAATATGCTATGGATACACCCTCATTTCGCAAAGCCCTGAATTCTTGCAGGAGCTGCCTCAACGCTTCCACAACATATCGACTAGGGCAAATCGCCTAGGTACTTGGCATATGCCAAAGCCAAAAAACATATGGATGTCACATGCTACATATTTCTCCCAGTAGATTTGAATATTAGACGACCTGTAAGTAAAACATTTAATACCTAATTACCCTGTAGCAGGAGCAAGATGTGTACATAATTTAATTTGACATAGAATGATGTTTCCTAGCCCCCTCTGGATCTCCAATTTGAAAGAAAGATCGGTGTATACGAACATGGTGTCAACTGAAAATGTGGCGGTGATGATGTTCCAAGTAAAGAGAAAGCAAATGAAACTGACAACATTTCTCTTGTCTGACATTAAGAAGCTTACATTCCCAACTAAAATAGTCCTTGTCAAATCAATATACTATAAGAAATTATGGATATGAATGTGTTATGAGGAATCTTATAAAATCAATATGATGCATCTTAAACTGAAATCTATTTAATATTAACTTGAAAACTATTAATTAGATATAAAGATTACATCCTGTGATTACAAGAAGTAATGTCTACATACCCTAATCTCTACATCCAGGAGTCTTTAAATAGTTGGTAGATAAATCTTAGAGATTCGAATGAAATTATAATAATTTGAAGTGATTACCTTGGAGAGAAGGACATTAATGCCAATGTGTTTATATCCCATCCAAATTCATATATGCTCCAAGTGCTTGCCCATTATTTTGAATGTATTGCAGATAAAAGTCATTAGTGAATGCCTTGTGCAACCATGCAACAACCCACAACAATTCATCTTGAAATCGACAACTTATAAATGAAATCTTTGAAGAAACCAAATTGATCAGCTATGGAAAACAAATGAACTACAAATAACTGACTTTAGTCATTGTAAAATGGACAAACTACTGATTTGACATTGTCACTATATGCTCCCCTGTATCTATCTACAAAAACAAAGAGTTATGGCGGACAAACAAACAAACGAATAGAATCGGTTAGCAGGTGTGGTAAAATTCACCATCCATTTCTTCAAATAGGAATCAAAGTATGATTAATTAAATCTAAAATGGTGTTTATAATCGTAAATGGGGTGCATTTTTTCCCTGACGTGAGTTGCAGTGTCAAAAAAACATTGGGAATAAACCAAGTCAAATGTTTGGAAGACGATGGATGCAACATCCATTGTTGCAATAGTTTCACTAGTGACTTTTGGGTATCGACGTTGTAAATAGTGCGAGAGGCATCCATGTCTTCTAGTCATTCTGAGTAATTGTGATGACATGTAGGATCACCTACCTTAAGCGAGTATAAAATAATAGTTATTTTCCTATCCATAGAAAATTTAAATAATCTTTATAGTAGAATTTCTAATTGATCTTAGGTTTGGGATAAATAATCTTCACAGTAGAATTTCTATTTGATCTTAGATTTAGGAATATAATCTAATATACTGAAATTTGATGGACAAAATCTATTTGGGAATATATTTAAATTTGATGTACAAAAGCTAGGTCAATTTTTTCACTTCATTCTACTCCAATCTCTCAAATTTCCAAATATTCTTAAAATTTGTAATCTAATTAAAGATGACTATAAGATGACCATATATCAGTGAAAGAGTGACCGGAAGATGACCATATATCAGTGAGTAAGTGAGTGTAGCAGTTGCATGCTTGAATCCTGATAGATCTTCTTGAATGCTTGGGTCTATTTGGACAGATTATACTTTTCATTAGGTCATACTTACATTAAGAGTCTGGCAGGTTGAGCAATAAATTTTAAAAATTAGTTCGTAACCCAACTAATTGCAGCTCTAGCATTTTCAAGATCCTACAAGCAAATTCAACATGGTGTTTAATTGCGAAAATTACATGAATAAAGTTGCTTCCTCTCTACAGAGGAAGTTGCTTCCTAATTACATAGACATATGATATTAAGTGATTCTTATGCTCTTAGCTCTAGCAGTACAACCATTGGATTCCCTTCCTTACTAGTTTGGGATGGCTATAAACTATTAAGATAAGCCTACAAATTAGTTTCCCTTCATCACCTATTTGGTATGGCTATAAACTGTTAAGACAAGCTTACAAATTAGTTGAAACTAGATTTTTATTCAAGTCCAACTTCAGTGCAAGTACAAGGCATGGATCAAAGAATTTGACACTGGTAACTCATTCAAGAAGAGAATCTGAGTTCCATTATTTGAATCTTAAAAGTTCAATTTTCCCCACTTACTAGGCCTACAAATTCATTTATGTAATGCAAAAAATAAATATGGTACTCAATGGTTTGTTGTGTAAAAATATCAAACATGCCATAGGAGATGAAAAATATTTATGCTCCCACATCGTATGGTTACACCTAGTGACCCACCATAAAATAATGTTTTCTATAATTCTCATGTACTTGGCACAAATATCTTGTTTCTATAGAGCTCTCCAGTCATTGGGCATACAAATTCATCTTCTGTAATGCAAAAGTCATGTTTGCTATAACTATTACAAATATCTCGTTTTTGTAGAGCTTTGTGTTCATTGGGAATACAAATTCATTTTATGTAATGCAAAGGTCTCTCTTGAGTGAACATGGTATTCAATATTGTGTGTTGTAGAACTCTCAAATATTCACCAGAATTAAAGAAATATCCATGCCCCATCTCGTATGGCTACACCAATCATTACATTGTGTTTTTATGATTGGCATGGAATACTTTGTTAAGCTTTGTAAAGCCATAAAGCTCTAAGATAGGACACTACTCAATAATTCCATTATATAAAACAATTTAAACCTTCATTGAAAGTTTAGCCTTAGGTTTTAAATTCTTATAAACAGACTAAACTAATTACTTCCTAATTACTGTGTGATTGCTTCACAAGAAACCAACTATGATCCTAATAAAAAACAAGATGATTTCCCTGTAATATTCTAGGCATTCCGAGTATCTATAATTTCAATGCATTCTCTGAGACTTATTGAATGGCATCAAATAGCGTTGTTCTATTCTATGATGAAGATTTTTTTTTTCATTTTTGTATACAAGCAATAGAAAAAGAATAAAGTATTTAGAATCACAATATAAAATTCAAAAATAAAATCAATAGAAATCGAGATCTCTTTCAACACTTTACAGTTCTATCCCTTCAAGAGAAATCTATTTTTCCACAATAAATTCCAATCCATGTGCCATTTTCTTAATTAGACCTGTTGTCGAACAAAATGTATAGGGACCGCAACAACGACTCAGATCGCGGGCTGTCAAACTGATCCCTAATCTCTCTGTTTGAGTTCTCTCCAAATAGAAGACTAAGGGGGGTAGACCCTATGGAAATGGAATGAGGGAAGATTAGTTGGGAACCAACCAATCTGGGAGACACAGTTAAGCAACCAATACTTGTTTAGATTGCACAAGATTTTGAAGGATTCAATTTGATTTGAGAAAAATGATACATGTGCGTTGTGGAGTCAACTATCTTGCGAAGAAAATAAAGTCCAAGTAATGGATGGGAAATTGATGTTGAATGATTCAACTATCTTATATGCAAATGCAAAACTTAAAGCTATGTGAAATGCAGGGACTTGGTTAATTTTAGTTAAATGTATGTTCTAAGTTTGATCCCTTAATGTCTATATTGACCAAGCTTATGCTTGGAAGTAAAATTTTAATGTGTAAGAACTAGCTTAGTACGCAAATGCAAAATGAAATGATGTGATTGCGGAAGGAGGCCTAAAATATGAGTTATTTATGAAATTATTTTAATGTGCAAACAAATACTTATTCCAACAATATAAAATATAAAGTGTGCACAAGTAATTTACTGAAAACACAATATGAAACAAATGCAAAATGTTGGAAATAAAACACTTTATATTCAGAAATCCATGAGGTACTCAATCAAAGATCATTAGATGCATAAGTAAAACTAAATTAATCCTTCCTAAATGAGCATGTAAAACCAAATGTACTTTAGAAATTAAATTAAGTGTTTAAACTCAGATCACAACAATTAGGTGTGAAGTCTGAAATATGAGTTCTAGTAATCTGGTCTTAAAATAAATGGCAATGTCAACAATTTATTTTAAACTAATGATCCTATGACCATTCAAGATTCGGATTTTTTCTATGCGTAACTACAAAACTTCAAATGACAAACTAATAATTAATAATTCAGAAAAATTTTGAATTCAACTATTTCCAATCTAGTGATGCACTTGATCTTAAAACTCATAAATAAATTACTGAAAAAGCAATGAAATAATATTAAAAAAATTGTCAATTAGCATGCAAAAGTTTATGAAAATAATTCTATTTCTGAAATGTTCTGCAGTAAAAGATGCAAACTAAATTTGTTGCTAAACTTCAGCTAATTGAAATTCTCTGCCAGTATTAGTCTTGCTTTCAATCAGATAAATAAAATGGAGTAAGGGTTTAGAGGATGCACACCAATCAGCACTTAGGGGCTTGAAGATACTTGGAGATAAGCTACCAAGTCTATGAAGATCTTCAAATCCAAATGGCAATTCAAAAAAAAATTTGAGAAATTTTTTGTTTAAAATTTTGTTAAAATTTTTAGGGAAATTTCTTGTGAAAATTTATGGTGAGAGGGGGTGAAGGAAGAGAAGCTTGAGGGTGAGGGTCGAGGAAGAAACCCCTTGAGGCCAAGAGTTGGGATGGAAAATGAAGAAGGAGAAGCCAAGAAGGAGAAGGGGATGTCCAGAAAGAAGGGAAGGCCGAGAGCTGGAGGGATAAGGGAGGTCGAGAGGAGGTGAGGGAGAAGGTCGAAGGGAAGATGCTGAGAATGAAGGTGAGAGAGGTGGTCGAGGGGAAGATGTCATAAGGGAGAGGGAGAACGAAGGAGTAAGGGAGCCAAGGGATGAGGGAGATAAGGAGGCCGAGAGGAAGAAATGAGGTTGTAAGATTGGAGGGATAAGGGAGGAGGCCATAAGGAGCAGGGGAAGGAGGAGAAGGGAGGTCGAGAAGAAGAAAAGGGAGGCCAAGAAAGGGATGTCAAGGATGAGAAAGGGAGGTTGAGAAGTCAGGCCGAGAAGGAAAGACGAGGGAGCAGGGAGTTGGAGATGGACAGCATAGGACCTCAAGGCCCTAAAAAAAAATCCCCATGATCTTTCTGAAATTTCTCTTCAACCTACAAATAAAATGGAGGTCAAATATTGCCCTCCAGGGCCTAGATCTGTCTCCAAAATCCACAAAAATTGTCGACAATCTTCAAATATGTTCCTACACAAACAAAATATAGAAACCCCAAAGCATATATATACAAAAATATGAAATACCCAAAACCCCAATTAATTAAAAAATTTGAAATTTACAAATCTACAATAATATTCTATAGATCTAACAGATTTGTAGATCAAAACCCTCTATTAGCCAAATCTAAACAATTTTGCACAGATTTGTAAAGAAACTGGAAACATTAAAGAGGCACAAGCCCAAGAACAACCATGCAAATACAATATTTTGTAAGATGACTTCAGAAATTAAAAACAATAGGCTCTTTAGATTCTATAATCTGAGAGTTAGTTGGTCCAACCGAGGACTTCCCCAAATGCCCAAATCTTGAATGATAACTTTTGCAAACTTAGATTTGATTGTTAGATTAATAGAGATTCAAAATAACCATAAAATCATCAAGAAAAAGAGATAACTTCTAGTTCTATCAAATCAAAATGATATTTTAAAAACTCAAAAATCTGTGCAAGACACCTGTGCATAGATCAATCCTCAAAGGCTATTATTCAACAAATACAAATAAAAGCAGCAGAGTATTAAGAGCAATATTACCACATAAATCTAAAAAAGGAACACTATGGTGTGAAACCCTAAAGTCTTTGCTTTTTATTAACCAAAAAAAAGTTACAAAGAGCTTTCTCAGAGCAAGTACACGATTCCACGATCGGATCCAAATAATGGAGAGAGACCTCTAATTTATATATTAATTCTCCAATGGCTAGTTGGCTTGATCCCCGTCAAAGAAATCTCAACTGTTTGATGAAGATCAAATGATCTTTTAATCATCACAACTGAAATTAAGTTACCTTTTGAGGAAATTCGAGTTTCACTTTTAATTAACTCAAAAATGATTATTTTGAGTTAATTACCTCAAAAAATTGACTTTGACTTAACTACTAAGGCCCAGGGGTCCAAAATATCTTGAAATTTTCAATATTCTCTTGGTCGGGGACCTCCAAAAATAATTTTTTTTAAAACTCACGAATTTTAAATGTTGGAGTATTTAATATTTCCTATGACCTAAATTAATTAAATTTCTGTCTTTAGCATTTTAATTTATTTTAGCCATAAAATTTAATTAATTGACTCATGAGGGGATTATTAATTTTTCCAACCCTTTAATACTTTAGCATTATAGCCAAAATATTATTTACATGAAATATTACATTTCTAGCCCATGAAGGGGGAACATCCGTTCATTATAGACCCTCTATAAGTTACCCATTTCTGTGACTCAAAATATGATCTAGTAGAGTTAATGACTTGTAATAAAATAATCTGACCAAACAGTTAGAATTATTCCCAAATCACTTTTATAAAGACTCGACAAATAACACTAGGGCTCATTTAAGATCTTGACGATAAAATCCACCCTAGCTTTGGGGTGAGGCTGGAGGGAAAAACTTCATTGATCATCTGCGTTTAGAAACACACATGAATCAGTGAGACAAAAAACCTCCTAGGATAGAAATCATCATCAGAAAGATAAACTTACCTAGGTTGTTACATACATTTGTCTTACTAGGATCATTTACATTACAAAATGTAGAATGGTTTACATAACTCTAGTGTAATATAGATGATAATGATGAATTCATAGATCATCTGAGTGCTCGGACATGATGGAAGTCCTTGCACAAAAAAATGTACAACTATGGGTTAGTTGATATGGAGTGGTCAACATCTGGCTCTAATTGGGGACATGTTGCTTTATTGAAGGAATGTGAGAATCCATAATATGCACCCAAAGAAAACATAAAATGACATAAGTAGTGTCCATCCAAATATAATCCAAAAATCATCATATAACATTATATTTATGAAATAGAAGCTCTATAACAATTCTACAAATATGAAATGTAAACTTAATCTAAGAACATAAATAAAATGCTATAATGACAAGGTGTAGGGTTAGAAATATGATACAAAGGATGGCCCATGGCATCAGATGATTTCTTTGAAGAACAACTTGAAAATTTTTCCATTTGCAGGTAGGTCAAGTGGTTTGGCTTCCAATGTGCTCAAATGGACTAAATTTGGACCAGCAATGCCATAAATGATGTAAGGTGCCAGCCACAAACTCTCAAATTTCTTATGCTTTCCTGGTTTTTCATTTTTGTGATCCCATAGTAAAACCATATCTCCAACCTGCAAAGATCTAGACTGAGAAGATTTGTCAAAGTTTTTCTTAATGTTAGATTGATTCTTGAATATAGTATCAAAAGCTTTCCTACGCATTTCATCCAACTCCGATTTGACCAATCTTGTTTTGGACAACATCTTTATCATTAGAAAAATGTTGAAGGAGTTGGTAAGCTGGTAATCTAAGGTGGACAAGTAACATCACATCCATGCCATAGACAATTTCAAAGGGACTTTTACTAGTAGATTTCTTTCTAGTTATCCTATCTGCCCATAAAGCATACTTGATTTTACTGTCCCAAGACCACTTTTTATCTCCTACTCTCTTCTTGATAATGGTTATAAGATTTTTGTTACTTGATTCAGCCATGTCATTACCCTGAGGATAGTAGTTAGACGAATGAGATAACACAATGCCATACTTAAAACAAAAAGATGAAAACTCCATAGAACTAAAGGCCTTGGCATTATCGGTGGTGAATATAGTTGGGACACCAAATCTAGTAATAATATGATTTTCAATCAAATCCATTATGACCTTTTCAGTGGCATTCTTAGCAAGAATGGCTTCAACCCATTTAGTGAAATAATCGGTAGTCCTCAAGATCCATGAGTAGCCATTGCTATAATTTTCATGGAATTTCCCGATGAAATCTGGACCCCAATACTGAAAAGGTGCCTCAAAAACAACGGGTTGTAGGGGCAGGGTAGCTAGCTTTTGCTTCCCAGTGAACAGTTGGAAAGCTTGGCAACTTCTAACAAATTTATGAACTTCAGAAAAAAAAAAAATAGAAGGCCAATAGTAACTGACTCTAAAGATTTTGCGGGCGGTAGTTCTAGCAGCATAATGACCACCACAAAATCCCGAATGAAACTCTTAAATCAACTTTTTAGAATCTATCTCATCAACACATCTAAGTACAATGCCCTCAAGATTTCTTCAACCAAGGCCATCCTTCATAAGGCAATACTTAGTAGATTTTAATCTGAGAGCCCTTCTCCTATGAGAAACTAAATGGTTAGGACATGTACGATTTAACAAGTGATAAATAATATCCTTGTACCATTCACGCTTTCCTAATATTTGCAGCTAAGGCGAAGATGAATTGTTAAGACAAATCAAACCAAGAGCTGTTTCATTTCCCTTGGTCATCATTTCAACTAAACCTTGACCTTTGACTAACTTGGTGGGTTTAATCTCTAAATCATATTCTTGAATCTTAGTAACCCACCTAGCATGAGTCCCTAAGCAATCAATTTGGGTTAATATATCTTTAACAAAAGAGTGTGGGACAAAAGCAATGATCTTGGAATATCCCACATAAGTCCTGAAATTCTTAAGAGATTTAACTAAGGCATAGGCTTGCTTTTCCATGGTAGTATAATTTAGTTCAGAATTCTGAAGCGCTATACTCATGAAAGCTATAGGTTGTTCTTGATTGTCTTTATGCTTCTGTAACAGGACACTAGCAATGGTATCTTCACAAGCAAAAGAGAAAATCATGAAGTCCTTTGAATAATTAGAACTAATTAAGATAGGATCTTTAGAAATAGAACCTTTGATCTCCTGAAAATCCTTTTTGCCATCATCTTTCCATAAGAATTTAACATATTTTTTCAGAAGACTTTGAATGGGCTTAGCTATTTTTGCATAGTTTGGAATAAATCTTCTAAGGAAATTGGTTTTCCAAAGAAAATACTAAAGGGATTTGAGATTATGAGGGAGAGGAATCTTTTGGATTGCCTCAACCCTGTTAGGGTCAATCTTGATCCCATCCTTGGAAATGATGTGACCAAGAAACTTCCCTTCTGTTACTCCAAAAGAAGACTTTGCAGGATTCAAAGAGATTCCAAATTCTATGCATCTATCAAAAACCTATCTAAGATGACCTATATGACTGATACAATTCTTAGAAAAAATTGTAAGATCATCTTGATAAATTTCAATAATTTTACCGATTAAACCCTTGAAGGCATAGTCCATAGCCATTTGAAAGGTAGCTCCAACGTTAGTTAATCCAAAAGGAATTCGAATGTACCCCATGGTGTGGTGAAAGTAGTTTTGTGTCAATCCTCTTTCTTAACCCAAACTTGATTGTAACCAAAAAACCATCTAGCAAGGACATCATTCCAGAACCCGTTATCCTTTGCAACATAGTCTCCATGTTTGGCAAAGGGTAATTATCCTTCTTACATGCTAGATTAAGGTTTTTGAAATCAACACAAAGTTTGATTGTTCCATTATTCTTTCTAACAATCACCAGATTGGAACACCATGATGAATGCCTAGTCTAAGAAATGATTCCAGCTGCGAGCATTTTTGCAAGCTCCTTTTGGACTAAGGGGGCCAACCTAGGGTTTATCTTCCTAAGCTTCTGACGAAAGGGCTTAGAATTTTCATCCTTTAAAGGGATAGTTGTGCTCCATGACATATTCCCTATAACCTTTTAGCTTATCATAAGAAAATGATAAGACATCCCGATATTCATGAATTAAATCAATTATATTTTTCCTTTCTTCCTTACTAGTACCCTTACCAATTTTCACAATTTTATGGTCACTAGGGGTAGCTATATTTCCTTCAATAAATTCACCAGAATCCATCTTATTTTCTTCTCCTTTCTTTATGACATCATGCCGATCAAAGTGTTTCTCTTAGGCAACAACATTCCTGAAGTAGGATTTATAATATCTTCGTAGTCATCAAATCCACCCCCCCTACTACTTACCCAAAAATTCTCAAACTCATCCAAGTTATTTAAAAAGTGAATCAATTGCTTGTCATTGTCAAAAACATGCCAATGCTCTAAGTTATCTAGAACGGAAGGTCTAAAAATAATTTCCATTTTAATCTTATCCTTCACTAATTCATCAAACAACTGCAAGATAGATGCGGCTACACCAAACTCATCAGCGAAACTATTCGTCTCTCTTGGGATAGCTTCGAGATCAGGAGCATCAAAGTATTCCAAAATATACCACATTGCATCTCGATAGTTTCTTAATCTTTTATTCTTACAAGTAAATTTATTTTAACTTGCATGATAACCAAATCAGAGTCTCCCTTGATATAAAGCAATTTAACCCTTAAGGAATTTTCCAACTCAAGGCCTAATAACAAACCTTCATACTCAACCACGTTGTTCATTGCTCCAAATTCTAATCTATAGGAAAATTTGAAACACATGCCCCAAAGGAGACTTTAACACAATCCCAACACCTTTACCTTGCCTAGATCATGCACCATCAAAATGCATATATCATACTTGACTCTTCGGATCACTTATATTTTCATCAACCTTAACTTCTGAGGGGATTATGGAATTAGATAAAATAGCGTAATTCCCCAAGTCAGGTTTGTCAGTTATCACCTCATTATGGGGACTCTTAGGATCTTCCACATGGAATCTCCTTTCTAGCTCCCTATTTAGTCTAATGAACTCGGAACTTCTAGGAGAAGGAATCATAGCATATGACTTGTGAATTCTTTATTAACCCATGAACCTCGATTTTCTTATAATCCATGACACAATGTTGTAATAAGGTCTAGACATCCTTAAATTTAGTTGTTCCATGACCCTCTTGGTCATAACACAAGATGAAGTGCCCAAATATAGCATGCAATTATACAACCTGTAACCATTAACCATCAAGGTAATGAAAAAGGGTTGATGCTCATTATTGTCAAAATCCATACTTCGCAAATACACAGGAGCACCCTAGTAGACAGTCTCAGGAGCCTTTTCTTGAGCAGCACTGATATGAGGATTATCAATGGCATTTAACAACTTAGCCTTTTCGGAAGGGATTTTGAAAACCTCGGTTACAGGAACCAAGATTTTAGAATTGTTCAACCATCCACCCAATTCAATATTCATTCTAGAGGCGGGGCTAAAATTTTGACGGGGAGCATGATTATCACTTTGATCTTTATCCCTTCTTTGATAAGTTATCCCCTTATCTTTCACAATTTCTAAACTTTGATCTAGAGAGGGCCTTTCACCGAATAATTTAACCAGCATATCATTGCCATGGTCAAAATTATTAATACTATGGGAAGATGCGAAAAGCTTGACATCATGACTATGCTCCTTAACCCTTCCCCAATCTTCATTTAATAGGTGATATTCCCTTCCAACGACATTAATTTGGTTTCTTGCCCCAAACATACCACTTTCCACAATTCTCTTGATAGTGGGGAAAGTAGCTTCTTCATGCAAGGCATCACAAGCCCTATGATATGGAGGAGCATCCTCAAAAAGATTGGAAGATTCTAGGGGATTTGGCGGTCGATGTTCATTAGATTGCCCTTTCTTCTGCCAAGCATTATTATTTCTAGGTTGGGAACTTTGGGCTTGTGACCTTTCCATTTGGACCAACCTAGATTGGTGAGTACTTATCTCTTTAGCATGGTTAGAGATTAATTTTTCTTGGTTAAGCTCCACGCTTTCAAGCTTTTGAAGTAACTTCTGCATAGGATCATCTTTAGATTGCTTAACTTATTTACCCTTAGGCTCTTTTAGCTTTGTTGAAGCTCTATCAAATCACATAATCTCAAATTTTCCAGATGCCTCCTTATCCTTCTCAAGCTCTTCGTCTAAAGTTTGACACTCCTTATAATCAAGAAGTTTAGCATGTCTTAATTCATAAGAGGTATCAGCGTTTTGTAGAAGTCCCGGAGAGATTTACCAGGAGGTTTATAATCTTGAGGTAATTCCTTAACAATACCATTAAACCTTTTGTTAAATTCCTCAATGGTTTCATTTTCTTTTTTCTTTATGATACTTATGGATTTAACCAGATTCCTTTCTTCCCTCTTATCTCCAAACTTATCCTTGAAAGCATTAGTAAGAGCTTGTAATGAATTGAAGGAATGATCAAGTCTTTTAGTGAACCACTCTAAAATATCCTCTTCCAAAGAGAGCACAAAGAGCTTCATCCTCACATCCTCATGAGCAGCATTAGTACCACCCCATTTGTTAATGAAATGCGTAAAGCGATTAAGATGATCTTTAGTGGTTACCACATTATTGCCTTGGAAAGAAGGCAATTTTTCCATACCTGCATTAGGAAGGTCATGCGAGTAACCTTGAATGTTAGAAAAATTGCAAGGAAGATACAAGTCATCCATGATGTCTTGCTGAATGAGATCTGAAAAAAGTGAATGGATATCAGAGAGAGATTCCTATCCAAGATTACCAAGGAGTGCACGGGAAGAGAGGTTATTTAATCAAACTCTAAAAACCATTTCAGGATCTGGAGTGGGATTAGTTAGGGTACTTATATTCCTGCTAGTGCAAACCCTTTTAGGAAGCGAATAAAGTGGAGTCGCCACTTGGACAAAATCTACATCAGATAATTGAGATGAAAGATGAAGGATAGATTATGAAATATGAGAATTGTCGTAAAGCCAAGGTCCAATAAATTGGTCCCCAGCAACAACGCCAAAAAATGTTATCGCACAAAATGTTTAGGCACCACGACAACAACTCAGATCGGGGGGCTGTCACACTAATCTCCAATCTCTCTGTTTGAGTTGTCTCCTAATAGCAGACTAAGGGGGGTAGACCCTATGGAAATGGAATGAGGGAAGATTAGTTGGGAACCAATGAATTTGGGAGACACAGTTAAGAAACCAATACTTATTTAGATTGCGCAAGAGTTTGAAGGATTCAATTTGATTTGAGGAAAATGATACCAATGCCTTGTGGAGTCAACTATCTTGCAAAGGAAATAAAGTCCAAGTAATAGATGAGAAACTATTTCTGAATTATTCGACTATCTTATATGCAAATGCAAAACTTAAAGCTATTTTGAAATGCAGGGACTTGGTTAATTTTAATTAAATGCATGTTCTAGTTTGATCCCTTAATGTTTCTATCGACCAAGCTTATGCTTGGAAGTAAAATTTTAATGTGCAAGAACTACCTTAGTATGAAAATGCAAAGTGAAATGATGTGATGGCGGAAGGAGGGCCTAAAACATGAGTTATTTTTGAAATGTGTCGTGAGTGTTTTTTAACTTAAGGCACATAAAAATGATTTTAATGTGAAAACAAATAGTTATACCAGCAATATAAAATATGAAGTCTGCACAAGTAATTTACTGAAAACACAATAGGAAACTAATGTAAAATGCTGGAAATAAAACACTTTTATACTCAAAATTCCATTTTTATGAGGTACTCAATCAGAGATCATTAGATGCATAAGTAAAACTAAATAAATCCTTATTGAATGAGCATGTAAAAACAAATGTACTTCAGAAATTAAATTAAGTTTTTAAACTCAGATCACAACAATTAGGTGCAAAGTCTGAAATATCAGTTCTAGTAATATGGTCTTAAAACAAATGGCAATGCCAACAATTTATTTTAAACCATTGATCCTATAACCATTCAAGATTCATATTTTTTTCTATGTGTAACAACATAAACTTCAAATGACAAACTGATATTTAATTCAGAAATTTTTTGAGTTTAACTATTTCCGATCTAGTGATGCACTTGATCTTAAAACTCGTGAATAAATTACTGAAAAAAGTAGTGAAATAATATTCAAAAATTTGTCAATTAACATGCAAAAGTTTTTGAAAATAATTCTATTTTTGAAATGTTCTGCAGTGAAAGATGCAAACTAAATTTGTTGCTAAACTTCAGCTAATTGAAATTCTATGCCTGTACTAGTCTTACTTTCAATTAGATAAATGAAATGGAGTAAGGTTTTAGAGGATGTGCACCAGTCAACCCTTAGGGGCTTGAAGATACTTGGAGATAATCTGCCCAAGTCACTGAAGATCTTCAAATCCAAATGCCAACTCAGAATTTTTTCTAAGAAAATTTTAGTTTAAAATTTTGTTAAAATTTTTAGGGAAATTTCTTGTGAAAAATTGTGGCGAGGGGTGGTGAAGGAAGAGAGGCTTGAGGGTGAGGGTTGAGGAAGAAAACCCTTAAGGCCGAGAGCTGGGATGGAAAATGAAAGAAGGGGAGGCTGAGAAGGAAGGGGAGGCCAAGAAGGAAGGTGAGGGAGGTGGCCGAGGGGAAGATGCTGTAAGGGAGAGAAATGGAGGAGAACGGGAGATGAGGGCTGAGGGAGATAAGGAGGCTGAGAGGAGGAAAGGAGGTTGTAAGCCTGCAGGGATAAGGGAGGAGACTGTAAGGAGCAGGGGAAGGAGGAGAAGGGAGGTTGTGAAGAAGAAAAGGGAGGCTGGGAAAGGGAGACAGAGGAGGAGAAAGGGAGGCCAAGAAGGAAAGAAAAGGGAGAAGGCAGCTGGAGATGGCCAGTGCAAGGCCTCAAGGCCATAAAACAATTTTCCCACGATCTTTCTGAAATTTCTCTTCAACCTGCAAATAAAATGGAGATCAGATCTTGCCCTCCATGGCCTAGATCTATCTCCAAAATCCACAAAAATCATCGGCAAACTTCAAATCTGTTCCTGCACAAACAAAAGATAGAAAACCCCAAAGCATGAATACACAAAAATATCAAATACCCAAAACCCAAATGAATTTAAAAAAATTGAAATTTAAGAATCTACAATAATATTCTACAAATCTACCAGATCTGCAGATCAAAGCCCTTTATTAGCCAGATCTAAACAATTTTGCATGGATTTGTAAATAAACTGGAAATTTTAAAGAGGCACAAGCCCAAGAACATCCCTGCAAATAAAATATTTTGTAAGATGACTTCAGAAATTAAAAACAATAGGCTCTTTAGATTCTGTAATTTGAGAGTCAATTGGTCCAACTAAGGACTTCTCCAAATGCCCAAATCATAAATGATAACTTCTACAAACTTATATCAGATTTTTTAGATTAATAGAGATTCAAATAAATCATAAAATCATCAAGAAATAGAGATATCTGCAAGTTATATCAAATAAAAATGATATTTAAAAAACCCAAAAATCCGTGCAAGCTACCTATGCATAGATCAATCCTCAAAGGCTATTATCCAACAAATACAAATAAAAGCAGCAAAGTATTAAGAGCAATATTACCACATAAATTTGAAAGAGTAACACCACTGTCTGAAACCCCAAATTCTTTGCGATTTATTAACCAGAAAAAGGTTTCAAGAGCTTTCTCAGAGAAAGTATATGATTCCATGGTTGGATCCAAATAATGGAAAGAGACCTCTAATTTATAGATTAATTATCCAATGACTAGTTGGCTTGATCCCCATCAAAGCAATCTCAACTGTTGATGAAGATCAAATGATCTTTTAATCATCATCGTTGAAATTAAGTTACTTATTGAGGAAATTTGAATTCACTTTTAATTTCTTTTTAATTAACTCAAAAATAATTATTCTGAGTTAATTGCCTCAAAAAATTGACTTTGAATAATTACTAAGGCCCAAGGGTCCAAAATATCTTGAAATTTCAATATTCCCTTGGCGAGGGACCTCCAAAAATTAAAAACTTTAAAAACTATGAATTTTAAATGTTGGAGCATTTAATTTTTCCTAGGACCTAAATTAATTAAATTTATGGCTCTAGCATTTTAATTTATTTTAGCCAGAAAATTTAATTAATTGACTCATGAGGGGATTATTAATGTTTTCGACCCTCTAATACTTTATTATGAAATATTACATTTCTAACCCAAGAAGGGGGAACACCCGTTCGTTATAGACCCTCTATAAGTTACCCATTTCTGCGACTCAAAATATGATCTAGTAGACTAAGTGACTTGTAATAAAATAATATAACCAAATAGTTAGAATTATTCCCAAATCAATTTTACAGGGACTCAATAAATAACACTAGGACTCATTTAAGATCCTGACGACAAAATCCACCCTAGCTTTGGGGTGAGGCTGGAGGGAAAATCTTTGCCAATCATCCGTGTTTAGAAACACACATGAATCGATGAGACAAAAAACATCCTAGGATAGAAATCATCATCAGAAAGATAAACTTACCTAGGTTGTTACATACATTTGTCTTACTAGGATCATTTACATTGCAAAATGCATAATGATTTTACAAAACTCTAGTGTACATATAGCTGATAATGATGAATCCATGGATCATCTGAGTGCTCAGACATGATGGAAGTCCTTGTGTGAAAAAATGTGTGTAGTTGACATGGAGTGGTCAACAAGACGCTCTGAAATTATTCCACAAGGCCACAACATGTTTCTTGAATTTCCCTTTTTCATTGCCATCAGACCCCTTCTCTTATTTTTCAACATTAGGCCTACTTCTATGAACACTAGAGCTACAAAATTCAAGTTGAGCCACTAATTTGAACATTGTGATCCATTGGTATAATTGATATAACTTTGGACCTCCTTCATGATCATCTCCCGCATAATAGACATCAATATTCCACCATAATTAGTAGAATCACCTAAACATCCTTCTTGGGAATTACCATTAGGCAACTGGAAAATTAAGGGTAGTGCTTGCCCAATTGCAATTTTGATAGCGGTCAATGTCATAACCATGGCTTCCTCTGTCTTCAAGTAGCCATTAACAATAAACAAATTCACAAATGAAAAACTAATCGAATGTTGATAAGCCTAAAACTTTGCATATTTCATTTCAACGCTTTGTTTTTTGGAGATGCATTCACCACTGTTGTTATTCTCACTCAAAGAAGCACTTCTAGGTAGCAACAAGCTTAAGGATGTCGAAGCATTGAAAGCTCTAACCGCCTGGAAGAAGAAATAGAGACAGACACATCGAATACACGTGTAATGAGAGCCTCTACATAGAAAAAGACTAAAGAACATAAAGACTAAAAAACCTAGCAGATTCCAAGGTACTATCAGTAGGGGAAAGAAGGTCTAGGTGTAATGAGAGCCTCTACACAGCAAAAAACTAAAGCACATAAAGACAAACTTTTAACCTCTTATCCAAGGGCTGTATGGACTTTGCAACTCGTAAAAAATAGTCTCTATAGATAACATAAAATGAGATAGCTTTATTGATGTCTAATAAATGAGAAGACACAGTCTGTCAATCATATCCTTTTGAAGGTTTCTCTTGATTCCTACCCTCACACCATCCACCAAAATAAACTCATCCAACCTTCAGATACATGTCCTATTCATTGCTATTATGCGTGGAATGTAAATATCCACAAAGAACTCTACTTTGTTCTCACCCATGACCCATCTTCTATTTTGATTGGACAAAGGGAGAACAATTGTCTCCTTTAACACAAGAAACGATATTTTTTTCTTGTTTTGAGAAGACATGAGTTTATTTCAACATTGTGCACTTCTCCTAATACCTTGTGGCATACTATTCTTGCTAAGAAAACCTCCCCTTATCAGAGATTGATTGCCAATCTCAATTATCTTAGGTCTCTCCTACAACCTCACTTTATTATTTTCTTGTCTAATCCTCCATGTTTGTTTCTTCTTCTCTAATATCATGTAACTTATTTACCCTCAGAGATATTAAAAAAACTATATGGTATTTGAACAATAATGAAGATATTAATGAAAGACTTTTGCAAGTATGACATTGACTCTTTGTCACTTCTTATTGTTGATATTTTCAATGATGTAGTTGGCTTGGGTTTTCCACTTAGCAATCACAAGATATTATTTTCCCAAATTTCAATAATTCTTACAATTGTGAACCATATAATTATAGGACTATTATGATTGGGCATACTTTTGCCAAGCTTTATGTTATAGTTATGAATGCGTGGTTCTCTGAGGAATTTGGAAAAAGTAAATCTAGAGCCAAAGGCCAAGTGGAGGCTTTTGAGGAGAATGTCGGACTATTGTTCACATCCTTAATTTTCAAGCTATCACTGAAGAGAGTGGGCAACTCTCTAAGGTTTTTCGTTGTTTTATTTGATTGACAATGAGCTATGATTGACTATTTTGACATGCTATCTTTATTAATGAATATGTGATGTTGCCTTTATTCATGGTCATTGGATGTAAGCAAATCATGCAGTAAAGATGTTGGAGGATTAATATTTGGAATGGGGAAGATGAAAAAATTATAAATTTGGCAAGAGAAGTGTTAAACTTGATTGATTTTAGAGGCACACAAAGGAAGTGCAAATTTTTGAAAGCTGAAACAAGAAGGTGAAGGAAGTTGCAAACAAGATTGAGGGAGTTATGAAGAGATCCAATGTTAAAGCGTGTGAAATATAACTTTAATGATGTGAAACTTGATATTTTGAATACATGATAAATCATCAGAATATCAACTCTTAACTTTATACAAACTAAGCTAACTAACAATATGCACTTAACTAAATTCATTTGGTGACCATTACTATTATGGACGATAAGGCAACTATAAAAATAATAAACTTGTTGAATGATATGGATAGTGTAAGGAAAGATATCTAATTTGAGGGATATTGATTGTGTTGGAGAATCATGGGCAATGTAGATTAAGTCTTGATTCTTCTTCTTGATAATTACTTGTGAATATTATATCCTCTTATGTCTTTTTCATCAAGTAATTAGGGCACTAGAAATTAGGCCAAAGGCCATGGAAAAATCCACAAGGGGAAAACCCAACAATCATTCTCTTATAGAATCAGATCAAAATGAGAGATATTTAAGCCAATATTAAGACCAACCAACCACAAAGATACCAATTCAAACCGTCAAATTCAACACTTGTCAAACCTCTTTAATTCTGGTTAAAATCAGATTTTCGGCCCTGCAATAGAGGTCGAATTTCAGCATTGCATTCCTTAGAAAATGCCTTAGAAATTTCACATGTGCGAGCTGCAGTAGGGTAGAAATAATTTGGCTTCTTCTTCTTCTTTGGCTTCCTTCTCTCTCCTTTGACTTCATTATTTCTTCTTTTTGTTTAGGTATAGAAGATACTTGGTAATGTGATGAATGAATGAGCCTTCCAAGAGGTTGAATCGTCTCTTATATATAGTTGTTTGGGAGGGTCAAATAGGTGCCACTAGGGCGACTTGTCCAAGGAGGGTCGACTTGTTCATCTTGTGAGCTTATGACTCAACAATAAAATTCAAATTCTTTTTCTTTCAAATGTCCAAATGAGATTTGACTTTAATAAATTTTATTTTCTCTTTTTGACTCTAAGCATTAAGAGCATGCTTTGATAAAAATATAATAAATACATCAATGATAAATTTACATTATGAAGACCGAAATTAGTTGGTTTTTCCAATGCCCTTTTTTTTAAAGAAGATTTAAATAATTATAAAAGAGAAGCTACACCCATGAAATATATAGATTTTAGAAAAATAATGGCTAATAACAATGCATTCCACTAATAAAAAAAAAACATTTGAAACATATACACTTCGCCTTTTGTTCGGCGTTCCATTCTCCTATTTTGGGGGTATGCTAGTTATTATTATAATGGTTTGTCATTGTTATAACAAGGTTGGTCATATGGATTATTCTTTTCACTAAAGTTTATAGGAATATTTCAACTTTCCATTTTAAGTATGTAACTTTATCTCACAAATAAAATGGGTATAGTACATCAATTTGGTGTCAAACTTGGTAGCGACTTTAAAATTATATTATTATTATTATTTTATAAAAATCTCGTGATACTAATTTTAAGGGCTTAGTTCCTTTTCTATAAGGTGCTTGTTCTTCATTTTCATTGACAATTTGTCAAAAGACAAATCATTCGTAGTGGTATGTATCCTTGTAGCAAGTTGATCAGTGATTTGTTTCATCAATTTTCACAACAAGAGTAAGGAGAGACTCCTTGACCAAAATCTCGACTCAAGCAGTAGGCTTCTGATGTGCAAGTATCTTGTTGGCTTTATATCCCTCATGCACATTTATGCAATCTTGAATGTTATGAGTATTTCTCCAACTCGACATGATTCTTCTCTTTTAATAGCTTCGTTTTCTTCATGAGTTGCTTTGATATTTCACTTTTCGATGGATTAAATGTCCCTGTTGTTAAATGTTTTTCTGCTTTTACATTGATAATTTTTCAAAGACAAATTATTTAGGGTGGTATGTACTAGGTTGATCACTATTTTGTTTCATTATTTTCACAATATGAGTAAGGAGAGACTCCTTGACCAACATCTTGACTCAAGTGGTAGGCTTTTGATGTACATGTATACCATTGGTTTTGTATGCATCATGCACATTTTTGCAATCTTTAATGTTATAAGCATTTCCCCAACTCAACATGATTCTTCTCTTTTTTAAGGTCTATCTTCTTCATGAGTTGCTTCGACATTTCCCCTTTTTATGGATTAAATATTATTGTCACAAAATGTTTCACTTCATTTGTATTTGACAAATTTTCAAAGGAAAATAATTCATAATGGCATGTACTAGGCCGATTACAACTTTTTTTCATTATTTTCACGACATGAGTAAGGAGAGACTCCTTGACCAACATCTTAAGTCAAGTGGTACGCTTTGATGTACAAGTATGTCATTGGCTTAATATGCATCATTGGCATTTTGCCAATCTTGAATGTTATAAGCATTTCTCCAACTCAAGGTAATTAATCTCTCTTCTTCATGAGTTACTTTGATTTTTCCCATTTTAATGGACTAAATGTCCTTGTCATTAAATGTTTCTCATCTTAAGCTAAGGTTTCTTGGTTTTACATAATTCACGAAGTCACATTTGAGCTCTCCTTGTCATCTCTATTACACTTCTTTTAATCTCATGGACCAATTTTAATTGGATGTTAATGCATAATTATATAATAAATATATTTTCTAAATATACATATGTAAATATAGTAAGATAAAATAATTATTATATGAAGCCAATGTGTCATATTAATATATTACATAAATAAAACCACATGTTAAAAGGAGTTGACAAGATAATATTGGTACAATAGAGATGGGAAGTTAGTACCATAGTAAAAGTACTATTGGAAAAATTAGTACTGCATAAATGTAGGGAGGATGTTATCACATCAATGTCAATACTTGCACCTAAAATGAATTTCAACTCAAACATTTGCATTATAAAACTAATTTATGAATTGACAAAGCTTTTGATTTCACTATATTGTCTATTTTGTCAAATGTGAAATAAAATCTCCAATTAAAAAAGCATGTCATAATGATGCAAAATGAGAATGAAGGTTGATACTTGTAAAATCAACCTAAACAAGTCTTATACCCTAAACCAAACCAACCTTTAAATTGACAAAACTTTTAATTTATAGAGTACTTCATAAATTACCCATATTTTGTATTTGTTATCAATGGAAAATATTATTAAAAAAATACTATCTATAAAATTATAACATGGTAAAGATAGTTAATTGGCTTTATCGTAGATGATTGGGAGGAATGAATGTTATCTTCCCTAGCTAGATTCAATTCTTGTAAGTGACATGTTGAGCTCATAATGAGTATATTGTTGCAATGGTTTTAAGCCTTGTTGTTGATCAACCTTGTGGCATGAAGATTCTAGGATTCGTGTGGAAGAAGTGTGAGGTTGTAATCTCTTCTTTCATGTTAAAGTAATTTTTAAAATTATATGGAAAGTTTTATGTTTCTATCATAAAACAACCTATAACTGATAATTATGTGATGCATTACAAATTATGATAAGTTATTTCTCTCTCCAACCCACAAGTAAGAATGAAATATCCCTCATGATTAATGAAGAGCTATAATAAACAATTGAATTATGAAAAGTAAACATGTCATAAACAAGATTTGAACCTAGGTGGGGAGAATATGAATTTCTCCTCTCAACCATCCAAGTTAGACCTGGTTGATTCAAATATGAAGGACATGGAGGTGGATTTTGATTCACTTATGTGTACATGTGTTATATGTCCATTTAATATAATCTCTCTAGGTGCAACCACACATTCAACCACCACCTCAAGGTGACTCCATAGTTATTCCATAGCTCTAGGGAAAGTCCTCGAGAAAATTGAACCTTGCTTACTCATAAAAAACTCCCCACTCTTGACAAATAGAAACTCCATTAGGTTAGTTTTTCACACTTAGATCACAAAACAAGTTGGGTTTGTTATCTATATGATCTACGAAAGGTTATGAAACTCAAATTTCTACATTTGTATTCTATAAAGTTTTTATGCCAATATCACATAATAAGGTGAAATTATATTTGAACTTCTTTTAATGAGATTTTTTTTTTCATTTCAATGGTGGAAACCTTTGGAGAGGGTAGATTACAAAACGATTCACCCATAGATTGTGGCCCAATGTATAAGTTACCACTTAAGGAGTCGAACTACTTATAAGACATCAACTAACACTTACAACAAATCAACCAATCAATATTTAATTTTTTTCATATATATGACAATAGAATCCCATCCTCCAAGAAAAATCAAAATACATAATCAATTTACTGATCAACTCAAACTTACTAGCTGCTAATATGACACGAAGGGTACATCCAACAACTCGCAAGCTAGACATATCGATAACTTATGATTTAGCAAGAGTCAAGATGTCCCAAATCCTATAAAGGAGCTCTATCCTAAGGGTAACCTACTCTTCAAGCCATATAAAAATGGACCAACATGTCTCTCATAAAAATTGAAACCTCATTAAAAAAAAAAAACACATAATTATTACAACCACTTAATCTAAACCTAAAAAAAATCAATCATTTTCATTAAAAACCATTATTTTACCCATTAAACCACTCTTAATAAATCTATACACTATAAATAATTCCAAATAAATATATATACACTATAAATAATTCCAAATAAATATATATACGCCCTAAATAACTCCAAATAAATGTATATATGATATACTATGGATAGATATACATAATATATTGAATTATAATTATAACATATTTCCACAGTTACTTAGAAATGCAATTTCTTAGCTTTATTAAAATAAAGCGAGATTATGTTTTTACACATGTTTACACGTATTAAACATCCAATAATACCCGCAAACTATCACAATACGAATTGCATACATCACCATAATTACATCACCATATTCAATAATTGTCGTGGGATACTAAGAGCACCGTCCCATATCAGGCTGGGCTTTGATTGTTAAGCCCCTCATTAGCTAAAAACCAAAATTCCCTAAATTCACGAGATTCTCGGTAAAATAGCCGAGCAGTGAAGAGGGGAGTGCGATTTTTACTTTCAACCTTTTATTTTGGAATATTTCCTAATTAAGCAGCCATTAAAGTATGGTTGGAGACAGACAGCCATCTATGAACCCACATAGTGCTCTGACTCACTCACTCATTTAAGTGCTGCAAAACTGGAGGTTTGGCAGCCTTATGAGTTTCCATGTCAGAACGTACTTGTCCATCCATCATCAAGCCTGCTGCTAATTTGGTGGCACATCCAGTCATAGTAGAAGTGTACCCAAATCATTCAATCCCAACTAATTGCACAGCATCACATTGCAATCCTACACTAAACACAAAAGTCTCTCCTATCTTTTTGGGAAGAAGCCCATGCTCATGATGTACTGTCTTTCAGTTTTCAACTAATTCTCATAATTTAGAGAAAACCCAAACCCACCAACCACAGATCACCATTACCCAAAAGCCCAACTGCCATCAATACTTCAAGTGGGCGGGAATTCATTGGGAAAACCAAAGACCCAGTTCATGTAATGGGTATATTAAAATACCATGAGCAGGGCAACAGATTGCATATAAAATTATGTGCTGTCCTTTGAAAGTATTGTATGGTTTTTTTCGGTGGTACTAACTTCTGTTGAGAGTAAGAAGAGGATGTTGGATTTCATGCCAAAAGCACATGTAATTCTTTGCCAATCATAATCCAGATATTGCTGCTGCAGAACAGAACGTGAGGGAGTTTTCCTGAAAGACTAGTACTGTGTCTTGTTGTTGACTGCCTACCCTGTTTTACGCATATTTAGTATTATTAATATTTTCACCCAGTGTCCTTGTGAGGCCATGACGATGGTATTTTTGGGCAATGCCAACACCCATCTGCTTTACTTTGAGGTCTATGATTAGAGTATTGCCTTTGTGTTTGCATGGTCAATCTCTGTCTTGGAAGTTGCAAGTCAAGTACACTGAATAAACCTAATCCGCTCCTCCACTCACTGCAACCCAAATCCAAGCACAAGTCTACCGTTGGAGATTTCCAACCTCTGTACCTGTGAGTTCAGATAGATACCCACATCAGGAAATGTATTGTTGGCATTCATATTAGTTTGTGGGTGCACCTAATGGAGTCTCTAGGGCTTTATCACTGGCATTGATGGACTGGGATATGACAGCCTCTTCCTGGGATTTAGACAATTTCATGTTGTTTTCCTATAGAGAATTGGGTCAGACTGAGGCAACAGAACCTGTGGAAGTTGAAGAGAATCCCTGCAAAATAAGCATGGAACATATGGATAACCAGACAAGCAATATTGGGTTCCTGGGCCTGAGAAACCAAGTGGATTCTCAAGAGGGCAGCTTAGGTAATGCACAGGGCAACAGCAGCAGTAGCAGCAAGGCTATGGGAAACCGAACAGAGCATCATTCAAAACATGCTGTATTGACTCCACAGAGATCCCCCTTCTTGGGTTCTGGATCTAAAACAGGAGGAGGGAATGCGAATGTAGAGAAGAGCAAGGACTCAAAACAGAATAGTATTGTGGATGGTTCAGGAGAAGATTGCCATATTGGCCTGAAGCTTGGGAAGAGGACTTATTATTCTGAAGATGCAAATGTTGGAGGGGCAATAAAGGCCACAAGCCAAGTGTCTGTCTTCTCTAGTTCGCCTGTTCAATCGAAGAAGCCTCGTGCTCTGGCCCAGGCCTCTCAGACTCCGCGTTGTCAAGTAGAGGGCTGTAACAAGGAGCTCACTTGTGCAAAGGACTACCACCGTAGACATAAGGTTTGTGAAGTTCACTCAAAGACTGCGAAGGTTACAGTGAATGGTATTGAGCAAAGGTTTTGCCAGCAGTGCAGCAGGTTAGCACTACACTACCCTTTTTATGATTGGACTGGATGTCATATTCTGCTCATTTTCCCCTTGAGTTACAGTTTGTAATGTAAATAGTGTGGTCATTTGAGAAAATTGTTGTTTTTTCGTTTATCCGAAGTATATGTGGAAATGAATATTGTATGTGATGTAACAGTTGTATACTTTACATCACTCCATGAGAAGTTGTGGGCAACCTTAATTGTTCTCGTTAGTCTCTTTTCTTCTGGAAAATTAAAAACCAAGTGAGGTTTCCATAGTTATGAATTTGGTTGAAGTGCATCACGACTCTTACTGTAATAACAGTCAGATCATGACCATTGTTTCATCACCCAATTCATTCATGATATGGCAACCATTAGATATGAAGTGGTTTGGATGGTAAACTTTGTAGGCCTTCTATGATGTTTAAAAAAAAAACAAGGAGGCCTGCTGTGATGCTGCATGGTTTGAATTGCATAAGCATCTAAGTTGGGTAGTGACCTTTATCTATAACTTCTTGAATGAACTTTGCTTGCATTGCTTCCTTGTAAATCTTGTGAATTTGCAAAACGACATAGGATAAGATGCTCGAATTTGTCCTTTTTTATAAAATTTTCCTTTTTTCTTTTAAAATTCGAACTTGTGTGGAATTGATGTACAGAAACAAGTGAAGTGGACTCTCCATCTTTCTTATCAACCCTTAGCTAATGGAGAGTTAGGTGAAGTTTTTTTGCCAGGTTTGAAATGCCTGGTCTGCTTGCTGAATGTAGCGAAGAGGGTAAATACCTTGTTCTAGTCATTAGGGGTGAATACTTCGTTTCAGTAAAGGCTTTGAAAGGCCTTTTCTGTTGACTGGGGGCGTTGGGGGAAGTACACCTGATGATAGATGTGCCTGACTTTGTGTTACCCAAGACAATGGCTTCCTCAAAACCGTGTCTCTCCTTGTGTTAGTCATCAAGACACATTTATTATACATGTCTGCTACAAAATTGGAGACTGAAGATGCATATAGATCTTCAGCTTATGTAGACTATGCTAGAATATACTCTGAAAAATATATTGTTCCTTGTGAGGACACGAAAAATTACAGGATATCCAGGATACGTATTAGACTACTGCACACCAAGATACAAAAAAAAATAATATTCTGAATTTTGTTTCAGAGTTTTGAAGTTAACGAATCTGAGGATTTAATATGGAAAGGTGTAGTATGATTTATTCTTTTACTGCAATTCTGTGAAAGGACGAAAGCCGGCTTTCTTCCAATTCGCCTAAAGTAGGTTTTTTCAATAGAAGAGACAGAACCTGGTAAGTGTAGTGTGTTGGGTGATATAGTTAGACGACTTGTGTAAGGGTTTGCTCTTTTATTGTGGGTCTGCTTTTCCCATTTTCCTTAACGTTTTAGTTTTGAACTTTATAGCTTTATTTTCATCTTTTTCTCTTTTCCATTTAGATCAAATGACCTTGAATTTCTCTTAAACTTGGCCACGATTAATTTGTTTTTGTCACTTTTCATTCGGAATCTTACAAATCTGAAGTGTTCGATAAGTAGAGAAGTTACTCTAATTGATGTGTCAGACGTTAAATCATCTCTCATGGATGTTCCAGCAGCTAGTGGGTGGTAGATTTGAACCGGTGGGTGATCATCAGATTGTATGTTGGAGTCATATCATTTGCACATTCCACATAGGCCTCTATGCAATAGGTGGAGGGGAATCTTAGCATCCATCACCTTGCTGTTCTTTGATGTAATTTTGGCTCCCACTTAATCTAAGTTTTCCTAGAGAAGCCGATTCAGTTTTCTGTTCATGATCTTATTCTTTCTGTTTTCCCTCATCCGACTGCTTGCCTAACTATTGAGTTCTGCTATGCTTTTGTATTTTTCAGTTTTCATTAGGTCTAAATCTCTGAACATATAAATCTCTTTCCTGTCTCAGCCTGGTGACTACTACTATACATGTAAGTCTGAATTAAATTATGCATGTAAGTTTGTATCAAATTTTACTAGTGCTCACCATACAAATCCCTTTTTGACAAATTTAGCTCCTGCTTCAAATCAGAGCATTGATGTTTTGTATGGTGGACACACAGTGTTGATATTTTAATAAGACTATTCTGAGACCTTCGATACATTCATATTGTTTACATTAATGTGTTTGTTCTAGAAGTATATATTTCAGTAATAACGTATGCCTGTGTGTCCCTGTCCTGCAGTAAATCCCGGATGTTTTTCTCATATTTCTGATGATGTACTTTGCAAATCCCCACCAAGTCCATTCATTAGATAATGGGAAGTCCCTTTACTGAATACCAAGAATATCGAATTTGTATTTGATATGCTGTGATATGTCTATGCAGGTTCCATGAATTAATGGAGTTTGATGAAGGGAAGCGAAGTTGTCGGCGTCGCCTTGCAGGTCACAATGAGCGCCGCAGGAAACCTCAGCATGATCCTATGGGAATAAACTCTGCAAGGCTTCTGCCATCCTTCCATGGTACTTCCTATTATGACAACATACTCAATTAACATGGTTATAACATATTCAATTAACATGGTTATATTCTTGGCTGAGCAATCATATGCCTTTTTATGGTAGTTTTCATTTAATGTTAATGTACAGTTATCCCTGCTGATGGTTATTTAGGCACTTCATGTTCTGCCTGTGAGTACTGGATAGTTGTCCAAAGGTAATGGTATGGGTTATATAGGATGTTATTCTATTAATACATAAAAAAATATTTAATTCCTTAATTATAGATCTGCATCATCTGGCCTTCACCCTGTGCTGCATTGTCTAGGAGTCGTACAAGCACTTCCTTTTCCAGACTTTCATATGCATTATTCCCCTTTCTGGGATTTGTTATTTCTAATTGTCGTTTTACCCCTGCTACTATTTTTAACGGTTTTTAGATGTGAACGCAGGTGTGACAATATTAGTATGTACAGTGAACAAAAATCATCATTATTAATATCCTGAATAAAAATGCCAAAAGTTAAAGTGATATAGAAGATGTTATTGTGGAACCAGAGTTGAAACCTTCTTTTTAGTTGTATTTTTATGATGTAGGGTTAGGGAAGTAGACTGGTGTGCTGTTTGGTCTGAATGACTATGCTGACAGCTCTCATCAAATGCTATACAGATAACAGGCTTGGTAGCTATTTGACAGACAGACCTTTCTTCATGCATCCGAGAATGAACTCAAATACAGTTCTGGAAGACCCCAGTGAATTTAGAGATGGTAATGGGAACAAAACTTGGCCAAGGTTTATCAAAACTGAGGATCAATTACCTTATGATCGGCACCCACACATCCCGGGCATTGACCAGCAATCATATTCAACCTCTGAGAGGCTACTCTTGTTCTTGCATAACTCGAAGATTTTGTCAGAGAATGTTGTCAATCAAGGTTATCCCCAGTATATTCAGAGTTCTGGGGGGCCAGTCGGTCAGGCTTTGACTCTCTCATCCTCATCTGGAACAGTCAGCTCAGGTTTAGAAGTCACTTCTACCTTGCAAAGTTTATCGGGAGTCTCAGACTCTGGCCGTGCTCTCTCTCTTCTGTCATCACCTTCATGGGCCTCAAGGGCTTCGGGATCAGGTTCTCTGAATATGGCCACACGATCAGCTATAACCTTGGATCAGCTTGTACACAATCAACCCCCCATGGCTGTGCCATTGATGCAGGGATTGCAGCAGAACTATGATCTTGCTGAAGACAAGTTATTGACTATCAGCCCTCAAACACCTGCCAGTCTTGTTTCAAGTGCATTTTCTGCAACTGGAGGGAACTCGCTTGACAAGGAGCAGACCAGTGCAACACTCGATACTAATACTGGTTGCATTGGGAACTTTGAAACCCGAATGCCAAGCTTATTTCAAGTTCCTGGCAGCAGAGGCTCTCAGGGTGGAAGTCCACAAGATGCTCGGTGTACAATGGACCTAATGCGCAGATCCTCCGATGGACAAACAAATGAATCCCATGCTGTCCCTGTGGCAGGGCAGCATGGAAGCAGTCAGTTTTCAGATTATCCGTCAGTGAGGTCTTATCATTCATCAATGTTTTACCCACAGCAGATGATGTAATGTCTTCAATTCTCGATTATTTTTTTGGCCTTTATTTTGCAACACCGACTTGACTGTGATGGCATAAATTTCAAATCATCTGTATCTCTGAAAAAAGGATTTCAGTTCATGTGATCAGAACTTTTGGCATTTTTTTCATATGGCAGCTATCGTTTAGATTTTCTTCCCCGTCTCTGGTCATTATCATTGTTTGGATTGTAAAATGTCCTAGAGGGGGCTAAAAATCATGAGTCCGAATCTTATGAATTTTTGAACCTGCTTTGCTCTAATCACCCTATTTTTTGTTACAGAGGGATTTTAAATGTAAATGACAAGAGACGTAAATGAAAGAAATTGACAAAAAGAAATATAGTCCTGTCATTCTTGCTTGGCTTTTGAAGTGTTCTTCCTGTATGTAGCATTATTGTTGCCGCCTTTTTCTTTGTTTCTCCTGTTCACTATTCCTATTTTTTCCTCCTATCTATCTGGTTGACATTAGATGATGATTATCTGTTATACGGTTTTGGAAGTTGATAGTGTGAATGAAAGCAATATGCAGTGGCAATGGATGAATTTTTATACTTTCAAACGCTCTGCATGGTGATTAAGGTGTCATGTACTATTCAAGGGGACTAGTTGCATTTGCATTTGTAGAAAACATCCTATAGATTTCTTGAGGATAAATCCAGAGAGCCTGGTCTAGGTGCATAGTGTATAGTAGGCATTATATTCAATTGTATGAGGATTGTGGCTTACTAGTTGGATATGACCAGAGGCTACACAATTTGCTTACTATCTGATATGCACTTGCATTCTCTCTTTCATCATATGCTTGAAAGCTAGGGGAGCAGCAAACAAAAGAATACTTTGATAAAAAAAGATCCATGTCTGGAAAGAGAAATCAAACGTAGGTGAAGTAAATAACTGTGTATGTTAAAGGCTACCAAGGATATATTGGACTTTTGGACACAGGACTAACAACGTTTTGTGATGGTTTATAGATGAGGTTCAATTGAATGAGCAGCAAATCGATAAGTTGGCGTTTCAGAGTTGAATCTATTGATAGGTCTTTCGAAGTTTTGTAAATATAAACTTTGGTTTATTTAAATTGGATTTCTGGATTTCAATCTATCGAACAATTTTTCTAGGGTTCTGTGAACATGAGATTGGTTATTGAACAATGAATCTCTCCCATAATGGAGAGAGGTCAGGAGTTATTTTGATTTGCCTAAATCTGAAAAATATGAACCAGTGCGAAGTGGCTTAAATCTATTGATATAATCTATGGTCTATGCATAAGGGGGACTGTTTCCTTGACAGACTTTCATATTTTTCATATTGTTGGCAAGCATATTCCTATCATAAAAGTAGAAAAATAAAAGTATGAAGTTGTTTAGAAAACGAAAAAACAACTTCATCCTTGATAGCAGTGATGACCACACCTGATACAAATACAATGTACTCTGTTATGAATGAAATATCCAGTTGCTGTGAAAAAAATAAAATGCTATATATAGTTTAAGCAACAAATAAAATCATCTAAATCAATATAATAATTTAAAAAACGAAGAATCATCATATATATATATATATATTATAATCTTCGTTTTTTAAATTATTATATTAATTTAGATGAATTTTATTATCTGGACAAATTGTAATTAAAAGCTGGTGTGGAGACTAAGTAGCTTGTTCTTTGCAATTTGTTGAATTTTTGTTATATACCAAAGTTGTTAATATGAATTTGTGAACACTTGTAATTAAAAGTAGCAGGCATTGAGATTGTTGCATTGTTATGTTTTTCTCCGGTTAGGATATATTAAAGTTTGTGTACTTTTTTTCTTTTTAATTTACTGTGATCCTTGGTAATGCCACAGGAACATCACATTTTAATATATTGGAAAAATTGAATTAACAGATTTCCTATCATTATTGTAAGTGGTTGTTACAGATGCATTAAAGTATAGGTGATTGGTTTGTAATAGGTGATTGGTTTTTACAAATAGCTCTCACCATTTTTATTCATTATGTTTGATAACATAATATTTATGTAGAAAGGATAGAGGAAGGGAGATGAAACAATTATGTAGATGCATTGTTCAAAGATACTCTCAACAACATATAATTTAATCTTTCAAATTCGAGTTTAGATAATGTAGAAAAAGTGAAGCAAGTGCCCCATCTTCCTAACAAATTCAGGGTACTAGAAATATTAACAAAGATTATTTTAATTTTTGAAATTATTTTCAAGATGAGCCCTTAAGTTGTCCGTTGGAAAACTTATGTTTTCTTAGATAATTGTAGAGGTCATATCTCTTAGCAATGAATTAACTATAAAGAATAGAAAAATTGCAAATTTTCATAGACAACTGCAGAGGTCATATCTCTTAGAGATGAATGATAACTATAAAGAATAGAGAAATTGTAAATGCATCCCTTTTAGATACATTGTTTATCATAGAATAGGCCGTTTCAAAAGGATTGCCTTGAAGATGGGAAACTTGTATATTCTTAAGATGTAGAACAAGAAGGCAAATAAGGCAAAGGGGTAGGGGAGATCACCAAGCCACATGGTTAGATAAACAAAATGGAAATGGATTATCATCTTTGTTCCATAAAAAATGATCAACACAAGACGTCTCAAGGGGAAGTCAGAATGATAATATAAATCCTTGAGTTTTCTATGCATGATGGTTGAAAGAATCTCCAAGTGTAAGCCTACATAGGGTAGAGCAAAGAGAGGTTTTTTATAGCTTGTTGAATTGGGACCTCACAAAAATTGATTAATGATAAAGGGGAAGCTAATAATCCAATGAAAAAACCATAAAGCTAGAATAATTGCCACAAGAAGAGGAACAAGATCATTCTCCTTTGCCTTTTCAAAAAAGGCATAGAAGAAACTTATGCAATTGAGGGATGATACTCATGAAGAAAGTAAAGAAGACTTTCAAATAAAGGTTTTGCAGTTTTTGATGTGGAAGAAATGGAGATTGATGAGCCTGTCCAATGTACATACATGTAACAAGAATGAACAAAATTACACGTGTTTGAGCACAAACAAAAAACATATGAGAAGCAATCGCTACCATTCTACTTTGTTAAATGTATTGGATTTACTCAATGTCTTTGAAATCTTAGAAATTATAGAAACTCCTATTACATGAGATATATAGAGATTTGAAAAGTAATTAGGAATTGGATGCCTTTATAATGTTGAAATGTGCAACTAGATTTGGTCTTCGTAATATTCTATGTAGTATTGATTTTATATATTTGATGTAAAAATAAAGAAAAATATTATTGTCATTTATAAAGCATGGGGTTTCATGCTCAAAGTCATTTTTTTTAGGTCAAAGCACCCATTGTGTGCTCTTAGGATTTTGTCATCTTTGTAAAGAGTCAAAAGAGTCATCGTCATATGTAATAGACCTTATTGGGCATCTTGTAACAAATAAAATAATTTATTTTTAAGTTAAATGTGTCAAAGCACCCCTCCAAGGCCAAGTCGGTTTGCAGTGAAGAACTTTGCCCTGTTTAGGGCCATTTGTCCTCCTTGAGAGTATATATATAAGGTGATCTTCGACCTCATTTGTGGCATCAAACAAGTTCAATAAAGAAAGCAAGAAAAAGGAATGGAAAAGACAAGTGAAGGATTGGAAAGAGAAGATCTTAAGGAGAAAATTGTGATTTTGATCTTTTGCCACACGTGCAAAGAAAGCTAGGATTTCGATGCAGCGACAAGATCGAATTTTAGATCTCTAAGAAGGGCCGAAAATTTGATGCAAAGAAGCAAGTTTGATAGTCTATTTGTCTAAAAGGAAGAAGAAAGCCAAGCAAAGAAGTAAGGAAGCCTAGACCAGCCCTAATCACTTACATGTGTGAAGTTGCAACAATTACTGGAAGGTTGAAGTCACAACAGTCATTGGAATGTTGAATTGCAACAATTACTAGAACACTGAAATTTGTTGTTGGAAGCTATTGAAGAAAGGTTGACTTGGTCTTGGAAGGGTCTCTGTCTTGAGTCTAAAAGGTCTTGGAATTTGTCATTTGAAAATTCTATAAAAATAGAAGAATTTCTTGTTGGTTTTCCTCTCTAGGAGAGATTTTGGATCTGGTTAGCAATCTACATCTTGTGTCCATTTGCGCTATTGATCTTCATGTTTTGGTAATTGTTTGATGATAAAAACACTATAATAATCAAAATAAGAAGCAAACCATAAGTGCATCAAGTTAAATTAAACAACATCACACATAGTGATCAAAGTAAAGATAAATCACCCCTAATCTAGCTGCCCTAGATTTATCAATATGGTATCAGAGCTAAGGTGACAAGGAAAGGAAGCTTTAAAATCATTCGATTGAAAAATGATACATAAGGACCAAATATAAGAGGAAGAGCATCAAGAATATCTAGTCATCACATCATGAAGACCCTATCATCTTGAAGGAAGAACTCTTGGAAGAAGAAAAGAAGACCTCAATGACCCTACCTCCATCTCAAAGAAAGGACTTTACACATTTGGAGTATCTTGGGAAGCCTCTCACATTCTACATCATCATCCAAAGGAAACAAGAAAAAGCACTTCATTATCATCAAAGGAATCAATGTGATCTTCCTCATATTAAAGAAAAGAGCAGACCTAAAGCATTTTTGAAGGAAGAAAAACATCTCTCATCTTAAAGAAGAGGCATTGTCATTTTGAAAAAGGAAGATCATCCATCCCACATTCTAAATCTCACACTTTAGTGGAAGACATCATCATCAGGGAGGCATCATCATTTGTCAAGTAAGTACTTTATATTCATGTCTCAAAATACAAATCAAATAACTACTTTCTGCAAGGAGAATAATAAACTTGTCGGGACATCGAACTACCTTGCATGGAAGAAGAGAATATATTTGATTCTCATAGAAAATGAAGTTTTTGATTATGTCATGGGCTCCATAAAAAAGCCTCCTCAAGAACAATCTCAAGCATTATCAAAATATATGAAAGGAGAAATAAGGGCTCACAGAATCCTCATTGATTCTATCAACGATTCTCTCATTCCCTTTGTAGCATAATTGAAGTCATCAAAAGAGATCTATGACAAATTAATAGAGTTGTACTTTGTAAGTACATCTGGGGAAATAATATCCTTAAGAACTGAATTATACAAAATGAAAGTATCAAAGGAAGAAGGGGTAGCTTCATATCTCATGAAGGTATCTCAAATTAGAGATCAACTACAAGAGCTAGGAGAAACAATGTCAGAACCAAAAATGACCACTTGTGTACTCAACACACTACCAAATGAATGGGGCAAACGCCTATGCAAAGAAGGAACCTACACCATTTAGTGACCTATGGACATTATGTAAGATTGAAGAAACTAGATTAAAAGCAAATGATGGCGTTGAATTTAATGAGTAGTCTCAAGCATTTTCACATATGTCAAGGAGGAAAGTTAAGTTTGGAAAATTTGAGCCACGAAAGAGATTTCAAAAGAAAGTTGACATGTCTAAAATTCAATGTTATGAATATAATGAATATGGACACTACAAGAGGAATTGTCCTAAAGTCAAGAAGGGCAACAAGAAAAGGAAAGAAAGAAGTGAAGCCCATGTCACTGAAGAAATAGAAGAACCAGAAGAGAATGAAACAAAGAAGGAAGAAGTGAAATACCTCTACTATTAAAGGTCTCTCATACATCAAGTTCATTTTTAAGACAACAGTCATAATATGAAGCATTACAATTATGGTAGAATGCATTGTAGCAGTTTTGAGATAACATCATCTTTAAAGCATGAAGGGATAATACAAATAGCAGGGTTACAAATTTGAAACAATGATCTAGAAAGGTAGGAAGATCAGAACTCATCACACCTCACCACCATCAGAAAGAAGCATTTGCAGAAAAGGATCATCAAGATCCTCCATTAGAATATTTGTTGGAAATGTTCATCTCTACTTAACGAAGAGAGTGTTACATAGATAGCTTACATTCCACCTAGTGTGGGATCCATAGTTTGGAAGGATGAAGGTATGATGACAGAAATGTGTAGCATGATAATTTAGTTGAAGTATTTTTCCATCTTCAAGCAAGGAAAATGACACTGCTAAAGGAAGTCTAGATGACCACATGAAGGAAGAGGTATGCATATATTTGGTAATTTTTAATAGATAATAAATTCATGCCATAACTTGGTTGCAGATATAATGGTTAGAATACTCTATCTCATGAGCATGATTGAAGAAGAATGAACTCTTCCTTATGAATGGCACATGAAGACATAAAAACAATATGCCTTGAATTCTTCTACATTATGGCATGATATAATCAACATCATATGACCTCATGAAGAATATGAGGTGGTGGGCAACAATTGTTCCTATGCAAGAGGATCTATGTGTAAAGATCCCAAGGAAGCAATATGTGAAGAAGTTGAAAGGAGAGTTCGTGAATATGTGTGTACAACTACTTACATAAGATGATTAATGAACATATGATAACAATTAGAAGGATTAGCTATGCCATCTCCATGAAGAAGCTATGAAGACTCTGATAAGTATAGTAAAAGAACCTTGGTAATAAATGTCTTGGAGATGAATTTGTATAATATACAAAAAGATGACGATGCTGCAAAAGAAAATGTTATGACGAAGGGCCATTATGAAGAGGTAATTCTATTTTTGAAGTTCACTTTTGATTTTTGAAAACAAGCATTTGGTTGGATTGGAATAGGGCTATTGACAGAAAGTTGTAGAAATTCACTTACAACTAGTCCACATAAAATTGGATGAATGATTATGAAAGGAACATGACTTGGAAAATATCTAGATGATGATACAAAAGGCCACTTTCTAATGAAAAGAAGAATGACATGACTAGCATTAATTGGTTTAACACTATGTTTCGTTAAAGGAAAGTGATGAGAAAGATGGTCAAAGCGCTACGAAGAAGTTATGAAAGAAGATGGCTCCATGGTGAAAAAGTTGAAGTTTACTCATGACATATGTTCAAAGTAAATTTATTTTAGGTCGAAGCATCCATTGTGTGCTCTTAGTATATTTTCATCTTTGTATAAAGTCAAAAGAGTCATCATCATATGTAATATAGCCTATTGGAATCTTGTAACAAATCAAAGAAATTATTTTGTGAAAGTCCCCCTCCAAGACCAAGTCGACCTGCAGTGAAGAAGTCAGCTCCGTTTAGGGA
>APFE031511991.1:1398-57781 GCA_000404065.3 Pinus taeda | reverse complement strand
TTGAAGAAATTTCAACCCCTACTCCGGTTATTAGTTTTCCTTATCACTCCATGCATTTAGTTTTAAATCCAAGCATGATAAAAATTCTAAAATCTAGAAATGACAATATTTTTCTAAAAACACAAATTTAGAGATTTCACAACTGCTGAAATTGTAGAAATAAAACACAACAAAATTATGACAACCACACACAGAAAATAACACAATGATTTTTGGTCAATGTGACCCTGGAAAAACCCCCTACAACTCTTGGTGAAAACTAGTTTGAGAGCTCTTCTTTATTTCTGAAAATGCTTTTATAGAGAAATTGAAACACACAGTAAAAATTTCAGCAACCAAAAATTACAACTTATCTCAATTTTTGTGCTTGCACTCCACCTCAAAAATCGTGCCAACCAGCAAACAATGAAAACATAAATTTTCCATCAATAAAAAACCTTAAATGTTGTACAACTAGCCTCGAAAAATGTGCCCAAAACTTGTACGGATTGTACAAACCATATGAATTTCAGCAATATGCTTACCTCGAAATTCGTGCCCTTTTTGCTGTCCCTCTTCCTCGATTTCTGTGCCTTTCTTCTACTATACGGTTTTTCCTTGGATGTGTGCCAATAAATGTTGTCGCATAGATTTGTTAAAATGTCTTCTTGCTGCTCTCCTTCACTTCCTCACTGCTCATAAATTTTCTCCTTGCTCTCTCTTCTCTTTCTCTCAAATGCTCATGAAAGAATGAATTGACCTTTTCCTCCTCTTCTCCTTTTATTATCTAAATGACCTTTTGGGTTGCCCTCAGATCTAATGGCTGAGATTCATTTAGATCTACGGATGAGAATAAATGTGCATTTAATTCTCACTTTCTATTTTTTAACTTACCCACTTAAATAAATACCCACTTAGCCTTTTATTTCCATAGTCAATTTTTCACTTTATAATTCTTCATTGACTTTAATAAAGTCACCTTTAAATTAGAATGTAACTTTACCACTTATAAAGTCACTTTTAAATTATAATGTAACTTTACCACTTATAAAGTCACTTTTAAATTAGAATGTAACTTTACCACTTATAAAGTCACTTTTAAATTAAATTGACTTTACCACTTATAAAGTCACTTTAGGAGAAAGGTAAAAATAAATTTGGACACTTTTCCCTAAGCCAAAGATCAAAGCCTTAGGGAACCACTTGTCCTATGGTACCCAAATTTTAACACTCCCTCTTACCGATGAAAGTGTTCTTCACCACTCCCATCTTGTCTCTGAAGTAGACATGCTTGCCCCGTGGTAAGACTTTGGTGAAAATGTCCACTACATGCTCATTTGTGGAAATGTACTCAAGCTTGACAACCCCCTTTTGGACATAGTCTCTAATGAAGTGATACTTGATCTCAATATGCTTTAGCCTGTCATGAAAAATTGGATTCGTCGTGAGTTTTATGCAACTCTAGTTATCATAGTAAATTATTGAAGGTCTCAATCCCTGACCAAATAGACCAAACAACATTTTACGAAGCCATATGGCCTTATAAATAGCCAAACTAGAAGCCATATACTCTAACTCAGCGGAGCTCAATGCAACTGACTGTTGTTTCCGACTGATCCATGAAACAACTGCCCAACACAACCCAAAACAACACCTGGAAGTACTCTTCCTATCTGAAGCACAACTTGCCCAATCTGAATCTGTGTACCCTGTCAGTCTCACTCCATCACCATGTCTATAATCCAGACCAAAATCCACAGTCCCCTGCAAGTAACGAAGAATGTGTTTTGCAGCCACCCAGCGCACTCCCCTGGGATCACACATGAACTGACTCATAATGTTAACTACAAAACATATATCTCGTTGAGTGCTGACCAAATACATCAAAAAACCAATCAACTGTCTCTATATAGTAGGATCTATCAACTGGGAATGAGAAGCGTGAAGCTTCTTCTAGTTAGTGATCATAGGTGTAGACATGAGTTTGCAGTCCTCCATGTGAAATATGCTAAGAATATCCACAATGTACTTCCCTTGTCCCATGAAGAAATGCCCCTCCTCCTGCCACACTTCCAATCCCAAAAAATAATGCATCAAGCCGATATCCTTCATCTCAAACTCTGAAACAAGATCTTTCTTGCAACTCTCAATGAGTCTCTCTACACCAGTGATGATCAAGTCATCAACATACAACACTAGAATGAGAGGCTCCTCACCCACCATAATGAAGTATAGGTTCGGATCAGCCTCACTCTTTGTGAAACCCAACTGCTGCAAGTATGTATCAATCCTAAAGTAGCAAGCTCTGGGAGATTGCTTCAGGCCATAAAGTGCCTTTTTCAATCTGCATACATGGGACTCCTTCCCATGCACCTCAAAGCCCTGTGGTTGCTCAATATAAACCTCCTCCTGAATGAAGCCATTGAGAAATGCGGTCTTCACATCCACCTGGTGGATCTTCCAACCCATCTCTACTACAATCGATATAATGGAGTGAATAGATGTCTATCAAGCTACAAGAGTGAAGGACTCCTCATAGTCAAATTCCTCTACCTGTGAGAACCCTCTCGCCACAAATCAAGCCTTGAAGTTCTCGACGTTGCCATCTGCAACATGCTTTATCTTGTAGAGCCATATGGAAGTAACAACTGATTTACCTTCAGGACTTGACACTAACTCCCAAATATCATTCTTCATAATAGAAGAATACTCCTCCACCATGGCCTTTCTCCAGACCTGCTCGCTGGCTGCCTCCTCATAACTAGAAGGCTCAGAGTCAACAATGCTTGTTACCAATGCCATGTAACTACAAAACCGCTCAGGTGGTTTACTCTCTCTAACCTGTCTCTTTGGCCCAACAACTGATGTGGCCTCACACAAGGTATCTTGAATCCATTTGGGCTTCCTCTTCCCTGAGCATACTTCTCCCACTAGAGTGAAAGAATCCTCATCATCATCAGAATACTGAACTCCTAAAGGCCTGCCAACTGACCTCAAGCCTGAATTTGTCGCTGTAGATGTTGAAGTACCAGACGAAATGCCCATTAGTGGACTACCCTGTGAACTGCTCTACGGACTGCCCTACATGTTGCCCGAAGAACCACCCACCTAACTCTAAGAGCCACTACTCACTGATGGACCTGACACTATAATCGATATACCTCTTGATCCCTTACCACTAGATCCTTGTGACTGACTCAGCTGCTCCGGAGGGTCTAGTGACTCTGGATTCTCTAACTCCCATGACCTCCTAAAAGCTCTCTCCTCCTTGAACTTCAAATACCGCCTGACAACCACTTTCCTCTGCACATGAATATAAATCCGATAAGCTTTCGAGGTTTGTAGTGGGCTTTAGCTTGGTCCTGTTCTCCTTGGGGACATAGGAATATGTAAGGCACCCCAAGATACGAAAGTTCCCAACATCAGGCTTCTTCCCAAAAAAGCCTCCTCCGGAGTCACATTCACCAAGGCACGATGTGGACTCCTGTTCTTCAAGTACACAATAGTGTTGCAGGCCTCTGCCCACAAAAATAAAGGTATCCCATGATCACAAAGCATGGCTTTGGCAGCCCTTGCAATGGATCTGTTCTTCTTCTCTGCAACCCCATTCTACTAGGGGTTATAAGGAACTCTGAACTCCCTCCTAATGCCTGCCTCAACACAAAAATCAACAAACTCACCAAGGGTATACTCCCTTCCATTGTTTGACTTGAGGACCTTGATCTTCCTACATGTCTGGGTCTCCACAAGAGATTTGAACTCTTGAAACCGCTTGAAGACATCACTCTTGGTCTTTAAGAAATAAATCCAGGTCTTCCTGGAGTGGTCATCAATGAATAAAACATAGTACTCATAGCCGCTCAAGTATACAGGAGACATCCGACCACTCACATCAGTATGAATCAAGTCAAGGATCTTGGCCGCTCTGCTATCACTGTTGGGAAAAGGGGATCTGACAAATTTCCCCATAGCACATCCTCTGCATACATCAAGGTGATCAGAATTGAAATCTGGCACACGAGTGGTGATCTCCTGCAATGTACTCAAGGCCTCATGATACATGTGCCCCATCCCATGGTGCCAAATATCACATAACTCTGAACTACTAGATCTGCTATCGGTCTTGTCTCGGGTGCTGCTACTCAGTGCCATCAGGGACTCGAATGAGAACTTTTACACCTTGGCATGGCGCACACCAATCTCTCTAGTTGAAGAAGCTAGAGTTCTCCTAGGATATATAAGCACCTTCCCTCTCCTAAATAACACATCATACCCTATGTCCTCAAGTGCTGAGACGGATATCAGGTCCTTCTTCATTCCAGGTACATACAAAACCTCTGACACTTTCAAGGGAGGTTTGGGTCCCCTATCAAATGTCAATGTCCCCACATCGTCTACTCTAACAATGCTGTCATCACCAAGTACTACCTCCATATCAGTATCACCCTCTGAAAGCTTTGAGAAGTACTCTCTGACTCCTGTCATGTGGAGGGAAGCACCACTGTCAACATACCAAATGTTAGAAGATGCTTTGCTAGTAGCGTGTAATGCACACTCCCTTTGAACCTGTCTATCTCTGCAAAAGTTTCCATGGTTTGTCTTTCCTTTTCTTATTCTTGTTCTCCAGACACACAACAACATAGTGTCCCAACTTTTGACAATTCCGACATTTGACTTTGGAATTGTTAGGAAACCAGCGCAAAAAATGATAGAAAAGATAGATCAATGCCTTAGACTTTAGCCTCTTCGAGGGGGCAACCTCCTTTACATTACACAAATGAGAAATTCTTGGATGATACAAATGACTAAACCTCCCTTATATATATAGGAGTCTAAGGGGTCACAATATAATCAAGGTGACATAACAGTAATAACATAAGGGCACAACAATAACAATAGTAGGTTTGTATGGGGCACAATAATAACAATATGGAGACAATAGGGGCATAATAATAACAATAACAGATACAATGAAAATATTAATGGGGGAATTACTAGTATTATAGGGACCTAACATGCCCCTTTCCTTCCAAAAAGTGTTGTCCTCAATGCTTGAGTAGTTATGGATGCTTCTATATAAAATTCTCATCCTCCCATGTGGAATCTTCAATAGATATGTTCTTCCACTTGATAAGATACTCCGAAATTTATCGATTTCGTAGCTATCGAGTTCTTGTTTCTGTGACTACTTCCCGTTCCAATATGATTTTTCCTTCCTCGTCAAGTTTTGACAATATTGTTTGAACTGGGAGCTTGGCACCTATAACCTTCTTCAAACATGAAACATGGAAAACTGGGTGCACTCGGGAAGTTGTAGGAAGCTCCAATTTGTATGCCATAGTACCAATCTTTTGCAACACCTTGTATGGACCATAATACTTTGGTGATAATTTATTATCCTTCTTAGCTTGCTTGAGGGACATTTTTTTATATGGTTGTAGCCGTACGAATACCCAGTCACCTACATCAAAACTTCTTTCACTACTGTTATCACTCAGGTTGTTCCCCAAAACTTGTGAGAAAAGGGAATACGGCCGAGGTAACCACTAACCAATCTTTTAGATGCAATTTCTAGCCAAACTGCATCCAGAGAGGGCTCTCTCTATATAATTTAACTTTGTTTATTTGAAGTTTTTATGCTAGTTATGATGTGCAGAAGTTTGTTTTAAATGGGTTTGGATGGTGATTTCAAATAGAGGTAGGATGCAAGTCTGAAAGAGTTAATTCCATTGGGCAATGGAGTATATGAAGATGGACTGCTGAGTGTCTTTGTGTGATGATGGGCAATACTACAGAGCAAGATAATCAGTTTTGGAACAATATTGAAAGCTAGTGATTGGTGGGATGTAAGCCAGGGGATAAAGGGCAGTCAAGAATCCTTTATCATTGTGGCAGAGGGAAGGTGCTTGAATATTTTCAAGGAGTAGTGAAGAATTCCTTGACAATTTTCAGAATGAAGGAATTAGTAGAAACAGAAGCATTTAAGAATTTCTATTTATGCTAATTGTGAAGAAAACATAAATAACAGTAGGAATTGAACACAGAGTGTATTTAAACAAGTTCTGGGCTATTCTTTTTCCCTGTTGTTAAGATTATGAAACATATATGAGATTTGCAAACATAGGAAACACAAAAACACAGTTAGAATAACTTATTGAGCCAAAGAAAGACACAGGAATTCTGTAGCAGAGTTCAGAATCATCAAATCCATAGTCAAAAGGTCCAGTAGCAATGCATCTCAACATCCTTTGTATTAATAAATATCAGAGTTACAGCGCAGTTCAATAGGAGAATCACCAACCCCGAATACATTCCTTGGGGGCGTATTTATACAAAAAGAGAGTTTACAAAATGTCTTGAGGATAAGATAAGAAGCAATAACTTCCTTCAGCTACTCTGTTAGAGAAATAAATGCAGAAATAAAGGTAGGAGTTATTGTGGCTGTGTTGGCTGCTTTAACTGACAAGATATTTTAGACTTTTCACCCAGGAATTCGGCTGGTAGTTATGTCCTTGATTTTCTTTCCTGCGTTGCTGTCCTGATCTGTTCACCTACTCTTGATTCATCTTTAATGTGTCCTGATCCTCGCTTGAGCTCCTTCCTTCATATTTTCCACGTGTCTTGCTCTTTGACCAAGTGTATATAGGCAAAAAGATCCAAATTTACTTAGGCAAAACTTCCAGCATACTTTACCACCACTGTTCTGTAGGCAACTGATGTCTTTGTATTTTTACAAGTATTTCATCAACATCAGTATACCTGTAAAAGTTAGGCTTGACTTCAAAAAGATGATTTATTTCGTGTTCTATAAAAAACAAATTCTCCAATTTGTCATACAAACTCTGTCCGGAAGGAGGTCTTGTGTCTTCTGAGCTGCTGGATGATGCAGTGATCTGATTTGTTACATACATGTTAACCCGATGAGCATACTGTTGATGTGATAACAGTTTTTGATTGCTTGTTACTAAACTGGGTAGACCCTTCTACTGCAAGTTTGTGAATTTCTCTGTGAAGGCATTAATGTCCATCTGCATCTCTTGACACTTTCTTTCCAAAGTCTGTATAAAATTTCTCATTGTTAGCACCTTCTTTATTGTCAAAATGGTGCCTGTCCTGTCAGTGATCTCCAAAGCTGCTAATTGTTCCTTAGTATTGGTATTCAAAAAATGGATGAGCCTATTGGCCTGCTCAGGCATATTTCCTAATGATGCCCTGACCCTTTGAATTTGCTCTTGTGCCCTTTCTATTAATTCAATTTGTTCATATATTGTCTAAATTGATCGCCATTGGTCAGTAATGGACTGGCCAATCTTGGTCCAAAAAATCATTTTAATGTCTGCCAGAGGTTTACGCGAGGTGAGATCCTTTTCCAGTGATTTCACCTTGTTCTCCAGGGCCTTCACCTCTCTGGTCTTCTCTGCCACTGTTATTTTTGATTTGTCATAGCTCACTTCTAGCTTGGCTAGTCTTTCTTTTGTCTCTTTGAGCTCTGACATTTGAGCTTCTAGCTCTTTCACTGCCTTCATCATTTCTTCCATCCTCATGCTAGTCTCAGACTCTGTTGTTTCTGCTGTTATAGCATCTGTAGTTGCTGTACCTGTTGTTGATGCTGCCTCGCTGGGAGGGATTGCTGATGTGTCTGTGGGGGGAGCAGAGACAATTGTTGGAGTTGTTTCGGGTGGCTGGAAGGTCGACTCTCCCTGCTTAGTTTGCAATGCTTTCTCCAACTCTTGCTCTGTCTGCATTAGCCTTTGATTCATTCTCATCAATAAATCCATGACATCCTCTTCTGCTTTTTCTTGTGCTAGTTCTATTGTTTGTGGATGCATGGTGACAAGTAGCTTCAATTGCTTTCTAAGGGCATCAATATCTTCCTCCTTCTTTTTGATCAATGCTTTGATGCCCTTGGCATCCTTGGGATCATGTCCCAACTCAACAATTATTTCTTCCAGTCTTTATTCGGTTGTCTCTAGCTAGAGAAGAGATCTTCTCCAAATCCAATTCAGAAGATGTGTTACTCAATGACTCTTTTAATTGGTGGGCCAGCATTGCCTTGTTTTCCAGTGTAGCATAGACCATTTCACCCATTTGTTTGTGCAATTCTATTTGGTCCATTGGGTGTATGTCTTTGGAAAGGACCTATAGATTGGTCCTTATGTAATCAGCTGTAGACTGTGGCTGCTGAACCTTGGGCTTCAAATGACTTAAAATCATTTTCTCCTCCTTGATGTCATAGGCCGCCATTAGTCTATGCTGTTTGGAGGGTGTCATCTTAAGAAATTGATCATATAACTGAATTCTTAGTGACTCATTTTGAGCCTTAATCTCCATGAATGACTGTTTGATGTCTGATGGTTTCTTGGCTTGTGATCTTGAGGAGGAGACTTCCATTCCATGCTGCCTCTCCCTTTCTTGTTTGTGAGAGCTAGCAGAAGTCTGTTGGATGATGGCCCTCTCTCCTCTTGTGCTTTCAGTGATGTCTTCCACAGTGTCCTCTTCAGGAGGATCTACCCTTTGCCTCTTGGCCTCTTGCTGTTCTGTTGACCCACTTGCAGGTGTGGTCTCTTCTCGGTCTCTTTTCTTACTTCTCTCCTCGGGAAGAGGAGTCTGCAGTGCTGGTACCTCTGGTGCTTGTGTCTGTAGTGAAGGGGCTTTCCCTTGACTGTGTTCTTTTGAGGTAGTAGGTTGTTCTTCCATTGTTTCCTGTTCTGCAACTACCAACTCCTTGCCCTTTGCTGTCCCTGTTGTTGGTGTAGTCCTTTCCTGGGCAACCTGTTGTGCAGTTGTGGCAGTTGATGAGCTTTCCCCGGTTTGCTGTGGCTTCTTGAAAGACACCTGCCCAAAAGAATCTAAGTCAAGAGTTTTTTCCAAATCTTTCATGGTTTGTTCCATTTTCTCTTCCTCAGTTAACTCTTCAACTAGTGTGCCCTCCAACCACTCATTTTGGTTGGAAAACTTTTCTATGTCAGGGATGCTGCAGTGTTCATAGTGTGCCAGCCTATATTTTACCCTTCTTGTATTGATAAAGCCATATGGATCATAGGGTACCCACCAAAAGCTTCTCTTGAGTCTGAATGTTCAACCCAATAGTTCATCAGCATCCTTCCATCCCTCTTTCTTGTTCATAACAAAGGGGCCTAACTGGTCTCTGAGTTTCAATTGGGCCTTTTTCTTTGTGCTATGGAAGTGACTCAGATCTGAATTGATGAATTGCCTGAAATATTCCAAGGTAAACAGTCTCATTGACACATATCTGGGCAGCTTGTAGGGGCATAGCTCATAGCCATATATCCTCAGAATAGTGTGATTTTGGTAAAAGTAACAGTCACCTATTTTATAGTTTTTGGGGAGCTGTAGTATTTTTTGCATATCATGTGTCAGTCTAGGAGGAGGAGTTCTCATCAGGAGAGAAGAGACTGGGTATACAAATAAATCAATAAACTCACAATAAGAGTAGGGAGAGTTGCAGACTTCATGAAAGATTGGGGTCCAAAAAATCACAGACCTCCTTTCCCCTTTATGGTCCAATTTCCTAATGGGGAATTGAAAGATATCTGGCTGGTAATATAAGAATAGATGATAGATATAGGATGAATATTTGAAGATTCCCTCCCTATCTAGCCTCAACAATTGATCATGTATCTTGTTGGCAATAAACTTGGCATAGTTGTATTTGACAGCAGGGGGCTGCCCTGGGGTAAAGATAGACATCATAAGCAATATGGTTTTATCAATATGCTCACTTGTTTTTAACCCCAACAAAAAAGATATCATATCAACAAGTAATCTACCCATTTCAGTGAAAGAGGCATAGTGAAAAGGAGGTGGCTCCTTAGGCTGGTGATCTGCTCTCATGAACACTTTGGCAATTCTGGTTATCTCTGAGCTGGAGAGTTTGGGACCTTCATCTAGCAAGTACTTCATGGTAAGATGAAACTGGAGGTGGGTTGGTTTGAAGTTCAACATCTGATTTATAGAGTCAGGAGTAATATGAAAAAGGTTAGTCCCAGATGGACTCTTAACTGCCCTGTTTGTTGGCTCATAGTTCTCACAACAGAGGTGAATGATCTCGAGGAATATATTCATAGAGGGGAGGTAGTATCTGGGTAGATTTGATTCCCAAATTCCATAGACATCATCTTGATTTAAGTAACTATTTTTGAGCTCACAGACTACTTGAAGATGGTTTTAGTAGCCTACTAGATCTTGGATTAGATAATTTTTATTGTGAAATAATTTATGGTTTTTGGGCATGTGGTATTGATAAGGCATGATATTGGCCCATGGTATTGTAACATAGCCTATTTACAAGTTAATAATATTCCTATAGATTGTAGATCTAAACCAGAAATATATGATAATAGAAATAACCCAAGAATAGATAGAAATGCTTCTTTATTGTCAAACCCTTAAGGTAGGGCAACACCATACATTCACTCCTTAAGGAAGGAGAATACTCCACAACCCATTCATACAAGAATACTTCTCTTCATTGTCCCTCCATGTGGAGTCTCTAGCCTCTATATAGGCCTCATACATACAATACCATGCATTCATTACCATGGTTTCCTCATACCATTCAACTAATACCATGGGCCCCTTACATTATTATTAACTACTTGTGGTCCCTTACATGACATGGGTTAACCACCTTATTTATTACTATGGCCCATCCCATTATTACATTATTACCTTGGGTACCTCCCTCGGTACCCCATATTACCCCCCCTAGGTATATAACACTATCAGCCAAGGGCAAATGTTCCAACTCCTTGTGGGGTGCATTAAGGGGAGTGATGTTCAAGGCCACTGGACCTTCCATTGCTAAGCTCTGTTGCCTTCAAACTTGGAACTTTTGACTCTGTGCAGGCAAAATGGGCAGGATGATGGCTCTGTGGATTTCTCCGGGATTTTCACCGTTGAAACTAGTTTGTTGACTTTAACTTAGCTCTGTGGATTGAAGTTAGCTGGAGGAACAGGAGCTATGGGATTCTTTGGCACAATGGGCAAAAGGCAGCTTTCGGGGTTTCTTGGAGAGTTTGCAGGGCCGAACGAGCTCAATTTCAGCTCACTGTGTGATTTTGTGGTGAATTTAGCAAGACAAAGGTTCTGGGATAATTTGGGCAGCAACACAGTGTTTCATTTTCAAATTTATAGGTGCTGTGGGCGATTTTATAATGAAATCCAATAAAAACAGGGTCGGGTGCAATTGGTTGTAAATACCTATTTTCTCGGTGGACTGGCCGATTTGCAGGTGACCAGGTGGGCCGAGGGGCCGAGCTGTGTAGTGAAACTAGTGGTTGGTGGACTTGAATGGCGAAAATAGCCTTTTGCATGTGAATTCGCATGCACAGGTCACTTGGAGAAAACAAATAGAAAATGGGTAAAAACAAATGTTTTCACCCTTTTTACCCGAAATTTTGACTTTGGCGGGTCAGGGGCACTTTTTTCAGATGACGTCATTTTGTCGTGTAGCGGGGTACAAATGTTGACATGGCAGGTGACATGGCATATGACGTGGCAGGTGACGTCATCAGGTGATGTGGGCATGACGTCAGCAGGGAGGCGGGCGGGTGGTAAGTGGTATTCCCGGCACCGCTTTTGGGGGGAAGTGGTTTCGGGGGAGGGGGCTCCGAGCACACCGGGTGCTTGACACGCGTCCTCGGTACGGCGGAAATACCGCCCATCCCCCAGACACTATCATTCGGCAGGTTAAGGCTTCCGAAATCGCCGACCACCGTCAGATCTGGAAGCCTCGATCGAACGGTTGGCGGGTGATGGAGGTGGCGGCAGGTTAGCAGTGGGGGACCCGCTTTAATTTTTGGCGGATTGTAATGTTTTTTGGTGTATTTTCGGACTTTGGAAAAGTGGGTTTTTGGGGAAAAAATGCGGGTTTTTGGCTATTTATTTAGCCAGAGGCCAAACAAGTCCCGATGGGCACGTGGAGGGTTGTTATTGGCCCTTAGTGGACCAATAACTCCCTAAAAAAAATTTAAAATATGGCTATAGTTAGCCAAGGGTCGGGGTATTAGATTTTTTAGGGATTTTTGTGTTTTTATATATAGTAAGGGAGGGGAACATACATAGGAGCTATATAATAAGGTTAGTAGGTTAATATGATTATGTGGGATGGGTTTGTATGGTTGAGGCTAAGTTTTATAGAGTGAAAACTTAGGCAAGGGGGGAATGAAAGGATGACAAGTGGTGAAGTTTAGGAAACTTTGGCAAAATGGGATAAAGACTTTTTACACAAGAAATGTGGCTTGTTTTGCCTAGGTGAAAACACATTTTCACTTAGTTTTCTATGGGATGAAGTGGTCTAAGGGTAATGAGCAGATCTCACTGCCCTTGGGGGGAATGTTAGTAAGCGTTTCTTAGGAAAATGGGGAGGGGGATTAGTCATGCTCCATTTGATTTGTAGCCACCTTGCCATGGCACCTTATGATTTTATGAGAGGGCAACTTGTTCCAAAGGAGAAAATTGCTCACAAACCATGCTTCTATACCATCAAAACTGCCTACCCAACCTAGTATACCTATCATTTTCTCTTCATTTTCATTGGGTGCACTTGAACTAGCAGACCCTGATTCTTCCTTTTCTTTTAGCTGCCCTCCCATCTAAGTCTACCCTTATTTATTCCAGGGCTCAGATTAAGCTGTTGAGACCCTTTGCTTCTCTGCCTAACTACTTGTCTGCCAAGCTTAAACTGTTTGTGCAGACCTTTATTCTTTAGTCTAAGACAAGTGAAATTCAAACATGATCTAGCCAGGATTAGACTATCTGGCTATTCATCAATTGTGACAAGAGTCAACCACCTATATATAGTGAAATTCTTCAAAATATGGAACCTTTGCAACATGAAAAGGATGAACATATTTGGCACTTCCCCAGTCAATCATGAAAGATGAAACCTATTGGTATAGGAATCTAACAACTACGATGTTGATCTGCCTGTTGTTTCATTCTATTTTGTGCTAACATGAGGTTATCTTTTAAGAGTTGGAGAACTTGTTGTTGATGCTCGATGTGATGTTCCAATGCTTGAACCTTAGAATTTTCTCTTAAATATGATGTGGTGGATGGTGGATGATATCCATAAAGTCCCATAAATGGGGTCATTTTTGCTGCAGTATGGAAGGAAGTGTTATACCACCATTCAGCCAGAGGCAACCATTTGACCCATTGTGTTTGTTTATCGGATATAAAGAAACAGAGATATCCTTCCAAACATTTGTTTACTATCTCAGTTTGCCCATCAGATTGAGGATGATAAGATGAGCTATGAGCTAACTGAGTACCGAAATAAGAAAATAATTCTCTCCAAAAATTTCCAGTGAAAATGGGATCTTTGTCGCTTACAATAATCTTTGGGTTTCCATGTAGCTTTTGAATTGTTTCCATAAATGCAGTAGACACTGTACTGGCTTTAAATGGATGCAATAATGCACAAAAGTGTGCATACGTGGTAAGTCTGTCAACTACCAAGATGATGACACTCTTTCATTCGGACTTGGGTAAACTTGTGATAAAATCCATTGAAACCTCCTCCCAATGTTGGCTTGGAATGCATAAAGGTTGTAATATACATGGGGGCTTAATTGTTTCAACTTTATTTTGTTGGAAAACCAAACATTCCACCACAAACTTTTGAATATCCAATTTAAGGCCATCCCAAAAAAATTCCTTCTTAACCCTGTGGTAAGTTTTTAAAAATCTCTGAGTGCCCTCCTAAGGGAGAAGTGTGAAATTCCATAAGAATCTTTTGTTTGAGTTGGGAATTCTTACATAGGTATAAGCGATCTTTGTACCATAACGAATCATTTTTCCAGCTAAAATTGTATCAGATGTACTGGGATTCTTGTTGTAATTTTGAATGAGTGCCCACACTTCTTCGTCATTCTTCCATTCATCCCTTGCTTCTTTTATCCAATCTGGTTGGATAATAGAAATGGCGCACAACAATGCTTCCACATCCTCATCCTTTCTTGAGAGTGCATCTGCCACAACATTTTGATTCCCTTTGAGCTAGGCTCAATTACAAATTAAGACACGATGCTCCTCGAGGGGAGTCTCTATCTGTTATATAGGATTCATACATGCAATACCATGGGTCAATACCATGGTTCTTATTAATACCATCTATCTAATACCATGGCCCATTTGCAACTAGTTGTGGTCCCTTGTTTAAATGTGGGTCAACCACTTACAATTATTAATATGGGTTTTATTGACTCTTTACTTAACTATAACTATGACTTAATCCTATTACATAAATAAGGGGGTTAACATGCCCTTCCCCATAAGAATAGCCTTGTCCTCAAGGCTGAAGCTGTGGAAACTGCTAAAGGATAGTCGCTGGTTCCCAGGTCGCATCTTTCGGAGATATGTCTTTCCACTTGACGAGGACTTCTTTGATCGTGCGACTGTGTAGGTGCTGCTTTCGTGTGTCAAAAATCTGTTCAGGTTGGAGCTAGATTGACCCTTCTTCATCCAATTCAGGTAGACTAGTTTGAACTCTGCAATGGTTCCCAATCACTTTCTTGAGGGATGAGACATGGAAGACTGGATGGATTTTTGCAGTGGGTGGCAAAGCTAGCTTGTAGGCGACTTCCCCAATGCATTGAAGTACTTCATATGGTCCGTAGAATTTTGGAGATAATTTCTGACAACCCTTGTCTTTGAGTGATTTTTGCTTATATGGTTGCAGCCTCAAAAATACCTTATCCCCTTCTTGAAATTGGCATTCTGAATGATGTTGATCTGCCTGTTTCTTCATGCGGTTTTGAGCTTGATTGAGATTCTCTCTAAGGTAGGCCAGCATGGTTATGCGATTTTGTAGGAGTTGATCCACTGCTTGTACCTTTGAGCATCCCTTGATATAAGAAGTAGGTGAAGGAGGGAGTTGACCATAAACTGCTTCATATGGAGTCATTTTGGTGGTGGCATGATAGTTGGTGTTATAGCACCATTCGGCTAGTGGTAACCACTGTACCCATAGATGTTGCTTTTTTGAAGCGAAACACCTAAGGTCAGTCTCCAGACATTTGTTGACTGCTTTAGTTTGGCCATCAGTTTGGGGATGATATGAAGTACTGATTTGTAGTTGGGTGCCTTGTAGCCTGAAGAGTTCTTGCCAAAAGTTACTAGTGAATATTGGGTCACGATCAAACACAATGGAAGTGGGCATGCCATACAATTTGAAGATCTGGTCCATGAAAGATTGAGCAACCAAAGTCGGTGTAAAAGGGTGGGGTAGTGCACAAAAATGAGCATACTTATAAAGTCTATCCACAACCACCATGACGACTGACTTGTTTCCTGACTTCGGAAGACCCATAATGAAATCCATAGAAACCTCCGTCCAGATTGAGGACAGGATGGGCAATGGATATAATGTGCTTAGGGATTTGACTGTTTCTCCTTTGTGGCACTGACATACGTCACACTCAGTTACAAAAGTAAGAATGTCATTTTTCATGCCTGTCCAAAAGAATGAACGTGGAGTGCGAGCATAAGTCTTCTGAAAGCCTGAATGGCCTGCAGTGGAAGATGAGTGCAACTCCACCAAAATGCGGCTTTTGAGGGTGGAATTTGGTGATATCATGACTCTGTCCTTGTAGCGAAGAATCTCATCTTGCCAAGAGTAGCCCACTGTGGAATTTGGATCTGCTTGCAATTGATTAATGAGTTGGGAGAGCAAGGGATGTGAAAACCATTCCTTGTGAGCCTCTTCAATCCATTCTGGAATGGGAAGGGAGATTGCGAGCAGGGTGCTTTCCTCCTCAAATTGGCGTGATAATGCATATGCTACTACATTTTCGTGCCCTGTCTTGTAAATGATCTCATAATCATATCCCAATATTTTAGTAAGCCATTTATTTTGTTGTGGCGAGGATAGGTGTTGTTCCAAAAAATATTTAAGGCTTTGATGGTCTGTGTGGATTTGGAAATGCCGTCCCAATAAGTATGGTCTCCAGGTATCTACTGCACGTAAGATGGCCATCATCTCCTTCTCATAGGTAGATTGTCCTAGATTTGTCCCACTTAGTTGTTGGCTAGTGAAGGCCAAGGTTCGACCTTCCTACATTAAGACCATGCCAATACCCGCACCTGAAGCATCACATTCAATCACACAAGATTTGGTGAGGTCGGGTAGTGCTAATACGTAGGTGGAACACATGGCATGTTTGAGAGCTATAAATTCCTGTTGCGCTTCATCATTCCAGAGAAATGAAATTTTCTTGAGGAGGTGAGTGAGGGGTATAGCAATGTGACCATAATTGCGGAAAAATTTGTGATAGTAGCCCGTGAGACCCAAAAATCCTCTCATGCTCTTCAAGGTCTTTGGTTGAGGCCAATCCTGCATTGCCTGGATCTTTTTGGGGTCCACCCTGACACCTGTATGCCCCAGAATGTGGCCCAAATACTCAACTTCTTCCATGCCAAAAGAGCACTTGGACATATTGACAGATAATTTATGCTTCCGAAGCAGTTGCAAGAGTAGATCTACATGTTGAAGATGTGTGGCCCAGGTGCGGCTGTAGATGAGGATGTCATCAAAGAAAACAAGGACAATTTTTCTGAGATATGGTTTGAGCAGGTGGTTCATAAGGCTCTGAGAAGTGGATGGGGCATTACAAAGACCAAATGGCATGATCAGGAACTCATAATGGCCTTTATGAGTTCGGAAAGCAGTCTTTGGAATGTCTACTTCTTTCATGCGAATTTGGTGATAGCTCGAGCGAAGGCCGAGATTAGTAAAGAATTGAGCCCCATTTAGTTCATCCAACAAATCATCGGCAACTGGGATGGGAAATTTGTCTTTGACTGTCAATTTGTTTAGGGCCCTGAATCAAGACATATACGCCATTCTCCATCTTTTTTTGAGCACCATGACCACATGCGATGAATAAGGACTAATGCTAGGACGAATGACACCTGCTTCCAAGAGTTCCTTGATGATTTTCCAATTTCATTCTTTTGGGTGAACGGATATCTATATGGGTGCACATTTGGTGGTTGGGCCCCTGGGACCAAAGTAATGCTATGATCATGTTCCCCTCTCGAGGGTGGAAGCTCATGAGGCTTGTCAAAGACTAGCAGATGGTTGTTTAAGATCTATTGCATCTCAGGATGAATTTGAAGAGAAGTGGGTTCGAAGGCCTGGATGGCATTAAATTGGGCTATAACTCCACGGTGGCTCTTTTTTAACAATTTTTCCATCCTATGCGAGTTGATGATAGAGGGATCACCCGCCTGGAGTCCGTGGAGGGTATGTGTGTATTTGTTCTGCTTAAAGCTCATATATAACTCCTGGAAATCCATTGTGATTGGGCCAAGTGTGCGAAGCCATTTAGCACCCATGATAATGTCAGACCCTCCCATGTGTATGGAAAACATGTGGGTTTTTAACTGATAATCCCCCATTTGAAGTTTAACATTTTCACAGCGGCCTTCACATTTCATTGTCCCCCCATTAGAAATTTGGACCTGGAAGTTAGACTCTGCTTGGGCAAAACAATGCACTGCTTCTGCGACTCTTTGATGGATAAAGTTATGCGTACTGCCACTATCAATCAAGACTACTATCGGTTGATGCTTAATAAAACCTCTGATTTTGAGAGTTTATGGAGAAGAAATCACTACCAACACATGAAGCGAGATACGTGGTTCTTTAGGTACATTGTCTTGCTGGTTGTCCTCATCTTCCTCCTCTGGTTCCTCAAGTGGTGGGGCTTCGTCCGATGAACTGTGGTCAGTAGCATCAATTTGAAAGAATTTGGGCTCCTTGCATTTATGCCCGAGGGAGTATTTCTCATCACAGTAGTAACACAATCCTTTCTTTCTTCTTTTCGCCATTTATGCTGGTCACACCTTTTGAACCTTGAGTTTTTGGGTAGTGCTTTGAGCCTAGGTGGGGCGACCCTTGGCTATGAAATTTGGGCGATTGGACTGGGCCGCTAATGCCCGTTCTACTTCACGAGCTATCATGCATGCATGCAACCATGAGGTAGGGTGTTGTAGTCGGACATGGGCTTGTATGGCTTCTTTGAGACCACTGACAAAACATTCCAAGTAGAACTGATCTTGTAGACCTCTTGTATGGAAAGATAAGGCTTCAAAGGCTGTAATATATTCGTTCACTGTTCCTGTCTATCGGAGCTTAGTGAGATGACCCAAAAATTTAGATTTATGGTCAAAGTGATCTGTAAGAGCTTTTGCGAATGTCTACCAAGTCACGGGCCTTCCATAGCAATGTTGATGCCACTGCCACCATTTCCATCTTTCATTGTCCAAGTACATGCTACCCACACTAAGCCGAGTCGCATCATCTCTGATGTGATTCAGTGTGAAATATTACTCCATTTGTGCTAGCCATGTGGCCCGAAGAGAGCCATCAAACTTATACATGTCTAGCTTGAGTGGTCGCATCTGAGACTGTTGGTGGTTGTCAAAGAGGTGAAGAGAATGGCTAGACTTGTCCTCCATGTTTTCATGGAAAACATATGCCTTTGCTCGTTCCTCTGACTTTCACTTTGCGAGTGTGTCAGCTAAGTTCTTGAGTGACGACAGTACTAAGTCCAACTTTGTTTCAAGGCTGTTGATCTTCTCATTGGCCATAGCTTGAGCTCTAGTTTGTACTATGCACAGATCCGGTGCACTTAAAATTTGGGACCGCTTGAAATTTTTGACGCTAACAATTGAATGGTACCACCTTGCTCAGCTCATTGTCCTGATTTTGAAGGGCTAAGTCAATGCTGCCTAATGTCCTGCGAGAATCACACCCAGGTATAAGAGCCCACACAAATAGTTAGATCTGTCGGCGGATCTGATTGTTGTGACTGCTACAGAACCCAAACTACTAGATCTGGATGGCGGATCTGATATATTTGATTGGTGGATCTGATAGATCTGAATGGCAGATTTGATTGTTGCTGTTGCGACAAACCCCCACCTGGTAGATCTGATCTGGCAAAGATGATGTGTAATCCAGAGAGAGACATGGGAACTATGGTCTCAAGGAGTGTCAGGTGCTACAAATCGAAATATACATAAGGGTCTGACAGTAGTACTCGGCCCAATCTTTCAGGGCACTAACAAAGGAGGATCAACTGTACCCTTAGCCGTACAACCCGACTACCTTATCGTACGCACGAGTAATCTCCCTGAGTGCTGTCCTTGGTGTACTTTAACAACAAGATGGCTGACGGTTTATCTATGGTGAGGTTTCAAGAGAGCCTAGGGGACTTCTGATATACCTAGAGGGTACTTGGAAGACAGTCCGTGTGCGGTTCTGTCTAATGCGCTACTACTCAAAGGGGTACCCACAGGGGTTACAAGGGAGTCCAACAAGCGTGACCACCTCTTGTATTTCCTGCGTGCATGCCTCCGCAAATCTGTAGGTTTATGCGCTAAACGACAGATCCCGTGGTTTAAAGACGCCGAAACACATCTCTAGCCAATTTTTTTTGTTGCTAAAAATGGAGATCCCACCGGCCCTGGAAAGTGCTCTGATACCACTTGTTATACTCTTGACCTGCAAGAAGATACCAGAATAACAAATATGCAAGAAATATACCCATAACATAGAATAATAAGAAATAACAACAAGTATTTTATTATTCAGAAAGAAAAGCAATGTTCACTTGCCTCTTCGAGGGGGCAACCTCCAACAGAGCCGGGATCAATTACAAATTAAAACACGATGCTCCTTGAGGGGAGTCTCTATCCTTTATATAGGATTCATACATGCAATACCATGGGTCAATACCATGGTTCTTATTAATACCATCTATCTAATACCATGGCCCATTTGCAACTAACTGTGGTCCCTTCTTTAAATGCGGGTCAACCACTTACAATTATTAATATGGGCTTTATTGACTCTTTACTTAACTATAACTATGACTCGATCCTCTTACATAAATAAGGGGGTTAGGGTTGGGCCCTAACACATTTTTGTTTCTCTTCAGAGGATAGTCTTTGTTCTAAAATGTATTTAAGACTATCATGATATGTTTTTACCTTGAAGTGTCTTCCCATTAGGTAGGTTCGCCATTTCTTAAGTGCATGTAGTATTGCCAACATTTCCTTCTCATAAATAGCTTTATGTAAATACTTTCCTTTGATTGGATGACTTTCGAAAGTAATGAGTCTTTCATCTTGCATTAAAACAACACCAATTCCATTTCCTAAAGCCTCACATTCCACAATAAGGGTTTTTGTGAAGTCTGACGTAACTAAGATCGGTGCTTGGCACATTGCCTCTTTAAGATGTTCGAAGGCCTTTGTTGCTTCTGGAGTCCATGAAAATGCATCTTTCTTCAATAGTGTTGTTAGAGGTGCTGCTATTCTCCCATAATTCTTAACAAACTTGCGATAATACCCTGTCAACCCGAGAAATCCTTGCAAATGCTTTATGGATGTGGGGATTTCCATTCCTTAATGGCTTTAATTGTGCTAGGGTCTACCTTAACTCCTTCATGAGATACAATATGACCCAGATATTCCACCTCTTGTACTCCAAAGAAACATTTGGATCTTTTTGCATATAATTTTTTTTCCTCCAATAGTTGTAGCACCCTGTCAACGTGTTCAACATGATCCTTCCAAGATTTGCTGTAGATTAGTATATCATAAAAAAATACTAACACAAATTTTCTAAGGAAGGGTTTGAAAATGGAATTCATCAAACCTTGAAATGTAGAAGGTGCATTGGTAAGGCCAAAAGGTATGACCAAAAATTCATAATGACCCTCATGAGTTCTAAATGTTGTTTTCGGATGTCTTTAGTCTTCATTCTGATTTGATATCCTGAACAAAGATCAAATTTAGTAAAGTAAATTGATCCATGCAATTCATCCAATAATTCATCAACGGTAGGAATGGGAAATTTATCTTTAACAGTGAGGTTGTTGAGCTCCCTATAATCCGGACACATTCGCCATGATCCATCCTTCTTGTGCACCAATACTATTGGAGCAGAGAAAGAACTTTGACTAGGTTGAATTATACCATCCTCTAGCATTTCTGCAACCAATACGTTCAATTTCACTCTTTTGGGCATAGGGATATCTGTACATCCCGATGTTTGGAGGAACACTTCCTGGAATCAAATGAATAGCATGATCATGATCACGAATAGGTGGGAGGCCTTTAGGAGTCTCAAATACCTTGGAATTATTTTCCAAGACTTTTCAGAGATCTGGAGAAATAGATGATTTCGATGTGGGAACCTTTTGCGAACATAATTGTGCAATTACGCCTCGTTGTTCCTTCTTTAGAAGCTTTGTCATGCCGTTAGAGATGATTATCTTTCCTGGTTTCCCTGCAATACCCCCTAATTCAACTTCCTTTCCTTTGGCACAAAATTTCATGAAAAATTCTTGAAAATTAAAAGCTATTGTACCTAAGGATTGTATCCATTGGACTCCTAGTACAACATCAACACCACCCAGGAATGGAAAGCATTGGGATATTCAATACATATTCTCCCATAGATAGCTTGATATTATGGCACTTTCCTGAGCAATTTATGGTTCCTCCACTTGCAACCATCACTTGACACTCTGGTGCCCGATATAGGAAGCAATTCAATTCCTTGGCTATCTTACAATTAATAAAATTATGGGTACTTCCCGTTTGAGGAGTGGTAATTCCAGCCAATGCATTACAAGATATGGTCAGATTCATTTATTCTTTATCTAGGGTTTGTTCCTGAAGTATATCCTCTTCTTTTGACATTTCTTTTTCCTTTTCTTCCTCCTCTTCACAATCTATGTAGAATAATTTCTTCTCAACACACTTATGACCTTTAGTGTATTTTCTATCACAACTGTAACGAAGCCCTTTTGCTCTTTTTCTTCCAATTTTTGTGGTGTCAACCTTGTAGGTTGTGGAAGGCTAGGGGCAACAACACTTCCATCTTTATAGTTATGAGTGGTAGGCTTCCTGGTTGCCATAATTTTGCTTTCCATTTTTCTTGCTAACCTGAATGCCTTCTCTAATGAATCAGGTTCCCAAAGGCGAACATCATGTTGGATATTATCCTTTAAAGAACCTATGAACACATCAATCCTATGCTCCTCTGGAATATCTTTTACCCTTATGTTCAATTTTTGGAAGTCCTTAATGTGCTCCATTATTGAACCCTATTGTTTGAGATTTATCAATTGGCTAAAAAAGGTGTTGCTTTTTGTATCCTCATAATGTGCTATCATTTATTCTGTAAAAATTGCCCAAGTGACAATTTGTTTACGAGAGCAAAGCCATCGATAACCATACAAATTGATTTGGTTCCAAATATAAAGTTACAATACGTACCTTTTGTGTGTTTTGCACATTATGGAGATCAAAAAATTGCTCCATCTGTAGTATCCATGTTCCAGGATACTTGCCATAAAACTTCCTCATATCAATTTTTGGAACATGGTGGGTCTTCAATCCAACATTAGAGTCTATGAAATCATGATTAAAATTTCTTTTGTTCTTGCCATGAGTTTCCTTTACTACCCTTTCACCATTAGTAACCATTTCTTGTAGCAACTTATTCAAATTTATCTTCAATTCTTCCATCTTAGCGTCCATGCCATTCATCTTGGCATCCATACCATCCATATTAACTTGCATGCCATTCATATTAGCTTCCACGCCATTAATATTGGCTTCAGTTACCTTTTGTGAGAGTGAAATTTGTTGTATTTGGTCTTGTAATTTTGATATATCATATTGAATTTCTTCCTCTTCTTCACGAGTCATGCTAGAGATTTCAGGTTTATTACTAGGTGTTTCCATTTTATTTCTTCGGGGCATCAATTAATGCTAATAATTCTTCACTATTCCCTTTGAATTCCTTCAAATTAGTTTTTCAAACCAATCTTATGCAAAATTTAAAAAAAAAACTACACACATTTTTTTCACTTGTAAGAGCTTGATATTGAATATGTTTTATCTCTGTAACTGCGGATCTTGAATATCTAAAATTGCATCCTGTAGTACCCTTTTAGTGCTTGTTCTAACCCTGCAAGTCTGATCAATATTGGATTCTCCAAGGAAGAGTTATGCCAAATCTACCACAGTGACCCAATTATAGACTAGTTCGATAGAGATAATTTTGTACGAAGTGCCACATGTCACTGTTTCTACCTTAGTACTTGGAATTGATATACAAAAACCTACAGGAAGTCCTCTTTCTGAAGCTTCTTACGAAATTTAAATTTGATGCTCACAACAAAAGTTATGATAATTTTCCCCAGGTCACTTGTTTGGAATCTAATTCGGGAGTTTGCATAAACTCTAACTTCGTCAGATCATATCTCTGAAAATCTAGAGAGGCAAGCTCTAAAATTCGGACCCAAATTTCAGAATGATTTCAGATCAAATGGGTTTTTGTTTTAGCTTCTGAAATGTCGTAGAAAAATAATTATAGCGAAAATTCCACGATGACCTGTGTGGAGCAGCGAAACCCTAGAATCCAAAGCCTCTGATACCAAATGTTAAGAAACTAGCTCAGAAAAAGATAGAAAAGATAGATCAACGCCTTAGAATTTAGCCTCTTGGAGGGGGCAATCTCTTTTACATTACACAAATGAATAATTATTGGATGATACAAATGACTAAACCTCCCTTCTATATATAGGAGTCTAAGGGGTCACAATATAATCAAGTCGACCTAACAGTAATAACATAAGGGCACAACAATAACAATAATGGGCTTCTATGGGGCACACTAATAACAATATGGGGACAATAGGGGCACAATGATAACAATAAGGGATACAATGACAATAGTAACGGGGGGATCACTAGTATTATAGGGATCTAACAGGAATGATCCTTCTCCTTGTTCTGTTGCTTGCCTTTACCTTTGCCTTTGCCTCCACTATTGGAAGCTTTCTTCTTTGCTCTGCCCTTCTTGCCTCTTGCTAACAATGCCACATTGTCATCCTCCTCCATCTGTTTTTTCTGATCTCATTATGAATACAATCATCCCACAACCTCTCTAAATCTGGAAGGTTTTCCCGTGCAACAATGCCATCCACAAAATTCTCCCAAGTCTTGGGAAAACCATTCAAAACAATCCTCACCAAATCAGTGGGTGCAATGATATCACCTATGGCTGCCAACTCATCTCTCACTGAAGTGATGTTTGTGAGGTATGTTGTAGCCCTGTTAGTCTTAGCCATTTTAATGGCCTTCAATTTCTCCTTTAGGACCATTTTTATGTTTTCATTTGAGCTCTGGTAAAGACTGGTCAAGGCTGTCCACATCTCATGTGCATAAGTCTTTCCTCTCACATGAGGAATGAAATGGTATTTGATTCCTTCCAGAATCAATATTTTTGCCTTAGCATTCTTTTTGTTAAAATATTCCAACTATATAGGGTCAACAGGTACTACTACTGGGTTCTGTGTGGTATTTACCATAATGCCCCAGACTTCTGTTCCTCAAAGATGCTCTGGATTCTCTCCTTCAATGCAATGTAGTTGTTCTACCCATCCAACCTGTCTTCAACTCTCAAACCCAAAGGCATGTTTCACTCTCCTACCAAATTGAAAATTTCAAATATGTGGTAAAGGTTTTTGTTTTCTGTGTAAAAATCAGTTTGCTGTAATTTTTCACTTTGTTGTCCCAAACTGCACTTTTCAGCCAATCTGGCTCTAATACCATGAAGGAATTTCAAACCCCACTTCGGTTATCAGTTTTCCTTATCACTCCATGCATTTAGTTTTAAATCCAAGCATGATAAAAATTCTAAAATCTGGAAATGACAATATTTTTTCTGAAAACACAAATTTAGAGATTTCACAATTACTGAAATTGCAGAAATAAAACACACAAAATTATGACAGCGTGATCCGAATTGGATCCTAAAGAACTCTCTAAGTTTTCATAAATTTGTCAAATTCATGCTAAATTTTCAAATTCTTACAAAGGTTGAGCTTATCAAAAATATCCTCGAACAATTGTAATTGTGAGCAGTGCCGAGCAATGAGGACCCTAGGTCAAGTGCGTAGACCGTTGGCCCATGGTAACGCATGCTGCCACAAAACAACAAAACGGGAAGTCCTCTTGAAAAACATGGGAGGTTTCTGATATGCGATTAGCGACAAGATCACTGGGCAAACCCCTTAGAGAAGAAGAAGCCCCGAGCGACCCAGACCCGAAAAGTCATAAAAACGTACGGAATTCGCCGATCCCGTCAGAGGTAGGTCCCACACAAAAACCGGCAGGATATCGGAAGGGCTTTGAGCGTAAGCGGTTTCGACCGAGTCGCACCTGATGCCACACATTGGGTGCCATGAATTCGACAGAAGAGAGAGAAAACCACTCACATCGGACGGGTAAATGTCATGCTACTTACCCGCCCGATATGGACAAAGACTGTAGGATCTGGAGGCCCCAGATCGACGACGAAAATACGATTTGATGGATGACTGAATTAAATGGGGTAAATAGGCTGAGTTGTATAAAGGTTTGAAGTCCGGCATGAATGATGAGTTGGCAGAGGAAACATGTTCGTGGGCATTCTGGGAGTTAAATGGAAATAACGACAATTCAAACATTTTCAATAGAACTGACACTCAGTTCGTTATGAAACAGGTGGCCACTGCCCAGTAGGGCATAATACAGTGATGATGACGCAGAACAGAGGAATTCAAATGGAAAAAGGTAGGATAACTAGAAAGCCGAGAAGCGGAAACAAGTAGTCAGAAACCAGATTGGCTTTAAAGCCACGAACTAGTAGAAACAAGAAAGGAAGCAGTGAGAAAAGTGAGTTAAGAAAGCTAAGAGCATAGAACAGAGAGAGGACGCCGAGCTGACCTGAAGGAAACATCGAGCCAGACAGAGCCAGAGAGAGTCAGAGAGTCTGTGTACTCCAGAGAAGGCTTGAGAGGTTCAAGCGAACTCCTCTATACATGTCTTTCATGTATGAGTCTTAGATTGGGCTCATACTACTATGACCAATAGAGGTCGAGTTCAGTAAGGAGAGTCTGTGTACTCCAAAGACTTGGGGGATCCAAGTCCAGTCCTACTGATTTATATCTGTTGAGTGAGACTCAAATTGAGCTCATTGTTGTAAAAAATCTACTTTGAAAACATAATAGAGAGGCCACCACTGAAGGCTGGACCATGGGACGTATCCCAGGAGCATCGGTGAATTCCTTATTAAACTTGTTGTGTCTACATGTTTTCCTGTTATGTTTTCTCTAATTGCTTCAGTGTCTATGTATTTCACAATCTTATCGATCTGTTGCATAAAGTAACATAGGCACATCCATGCAGATGAGTTTGTAATACCTTTAATTTTTTGTCCTGGATAAATTCCATATCATAGTGACACACAAAAAATAACATAGTGATTTTTCGTCAATGTAACCCTGGAAAAACCCCCTACGACTCTTGGGGAAAACCAGTTTGAGAGCTCTTTTTTATTTCTGAAAAAGATTTTACAGAGAAATTGAAATACACAGTAAAATTTCCAGCAATCACAAATTACAACTTATCTCGATTTTCGTGCTTGCACTCCTCGAAAATCATGCCAATTAACAAATAGACAAAACATATATTTTCTAGCAATAAAACAACCTTAAATGCTATACGACCAGCCTTGAAAAACGTGTCCAAAACATGCTATACAGAATGTACAGACCATACAGATTTCAACAGTATGATTGCCTCAAAATTCGTGCCCAAATATTCCTTGAAATTTGTGCCATTTCTGCTGTCCCTTTTCCTCGATTTCTGTGCTATCCCTCTTCCTCAATTTTTGTGCCTTTCTCATGTTGTACGGTTTTGACTTGGAATGCGTGCTAATAAATGCTGCTGCCCAGATTTGATGAGATGTCTTCTTACTGCTCTCCTTCACTACCTCATTGCTGAGAAATTTTCTCCTTTCTCTCTCTTCTCTTTCTCTCAAATGCTCATGAAAGAATGAATTGATTTTTTCCTCTTCTCTTATCCTTTTATTCTCTAAATGACCTTTTAGGTTACCCTAAGATCTAATGACTGAAATTCATTTAGATGTAAGGATGGAAATAATTGTGAATTTAATTCTCACTTTCTATTTTTTAACTTACACACTGAAATAAAGACCTAGTTAGCGTTTTATTTCCATAGCCACTTTTTTCACTTTCTAATTCTTCATTGAATTTAGTAAAGTCACCTTTAAATTAGAATGTAACTTTACCACTTATAAAGTCACTTTTAAAGTAGAATGTAACTTTACCACTTATAAAGTCAGTTTTAAATTAAATTGACTTTACCACTTATAAAGTCACTTTAAGAGAAAGATAAAAATAAATTTGGACAATTTTCCCTAGGCCAAAGATCAAAGCCTTAGGGAACCACTTGTCCTCTGTTACCCAAATTTTAACATCTCTCTCTTGAGTCTAAAAGGTCTTGGAAATTTGTCATTTGGAGATTCTATAAGAAGAGAATAACTTCTTGTGGGTTTTCCTCTCTAGCATAGTTTTTTTCCTTGGCTAGTAGCCTACATCTTGTGTCCATTTGTTCTATTGATATTCATGTTTTGGTAGTTGTTTGATGATAAGAACACTATAATAATCAAAATAATAAGAAGGAAACCATAAGTACATCAAGTTAAAGCAAAGAACATCACAAGCAATTATCAAAGTAAAGAGAAATCACCCCTAATCTAGTTTCCCTAGATTTCTCAACATATAACAAACAAAATTGCCATCTAATGGCTATAGATTATGGTGACTTTATAAATTTTGGGCTTTAGTCAATTTTGCATTGCGATGCATAGTTCACTAACTAGGGAAATTAAGATTACAGAAAGGTATCTAATGGAATGCACTAAAGTTGTGTTTAATGATGATCGTCTTATGAGTATTTATAGATTAAAGCTTTTAACATATTGAATATGTGTACTAGATATTTATGCCCCTTATAAAAGCTAGGGATTTTATTTTCTCCAACTTTTGGGTATTTTGGAGGAAGGTTATTCTATTGATAATGCAACTTGTAAGTGATTTTGATTTCACCAAAATGTTTAAGGATAAAGTAGCTTAGAGAAGGTTGAGAGAAAGTAATGGCTCAGACACATTATTTCTCTCAATGAAGATTGACTTGCTAGGGAACCTTTATGGAAATCTAAATATTCATGTACTTGGAAAAATACGAGGAAAGAAAGAGAATTTATGGTAGCCCACTTGGGTAGGTTCTATTTCGTAGAGAATGTAGTCAACCCACTACCATCCTAGTTTAATAGAGCCATCCCAATGATGGTTACAAATAATGTTATTGGCGTTTTTTTTCTCTCATAATATTTAATCTTTCGAGCTAGTATTTCATCCTCCTTGAATTCGTTGGTTTATGTTGGCAAAGACTATCATAGATGATTGATTGATAGCCACTTGGGTGGCCCATTACATTTGTAGCTCTCACCCAACATAGGATTCATTTTTGTGACACTATATGACATGCCAAATTGCTAATGAAAGTATGAGTGCTTTCTGTAGGGTGGTTGAGTGGACTTGAACCCATGAACTCTTGGATTCCCATGGATTGGAGGACACTAGATGATTAATGAAGCTAAAAGTGTAACCCATTGCCATTCATAATTTATTGGCAAGGGTCATAAACTCATTCTATATTAAAATTGGACAACTTACTGATGATTAAGTTTACAAGCCTTAAAAATATGATATATGAATTTTCAAAAAGAATTCAAATATTAAATAACAACAAAAAATAATCACACTACTTGGTAAATATAAAATCACATAATATAATATATTATGTGACAAATGATACATAGCATATTAATTGTTTATTATTAAGCAATACTTAGATTGAATAAATAAATAAAAAATTACATCACATGTATCTTGTCGTATATCTACAATATGCTATGAGTTCCCTTTTACCTTTTCATAATCAAAATTAATGGGTCTTCCTCTACCTCTCCCTTCTCTAATGAATATCACGTGTTGGGACATACTCATCATCCTCCACCTACAACAATCTAAGAAACTAATCTATAATAAGGTCCCTAATCTCCACCACTCAATTGACAATGGGGTCAATTTCATTCAAACAAATGTCACCAAAATTCACTAGTATCTCCTTTTGTTTCACTGAAAATGGAATATTGTAGTGTTGATGCTTTCAACAACCACCCTTTTTTACTTTTTATATTTAAGTAAAAGAAAACCCCCTGCCCCAATTTTATTTTAATTTGTGATTTTTTAAATTTACTATTTATGTTTTCATGATCTTTGGTTTGTGGGATTAGATATTTGATCTTCCTTTTGTTTTGAATTTGATAAGTCATAAGTTGGTGTGTAATTTACATTTAATGAATTAAATAGTTTACAAAATTTTGCTTCATTTAAGTTTCATAGTTTACCAATTTTGAGGCCACCATCCTTTCCTACTATTCAATTTTTTTCAATGATATAAATTTTTTCTCATTCCAAGTTTGGGACAAGGTTATCATGCACTCGATATTGATAGAACCCAAAAATCATGTTTGTAGACAAAATTCAAGTAATAGAATATCAGGCGTTAATTAACCAGATATTGGGATTCGAATTTTGGGATACCAGGTATCCTCCATCTCTCATGCACTTGATGTTTGTAGGGGGATTTTGGGTATCGAAATATTGAGCATTAGTGGATAAGATTTTGGGTTTCGAGCATTCTTGTTTCAGGTTGTAATTTTTTCTAACGACCAGTAATCCAATCGTCAAAATCTAGTTACTTGTTCACCAGGACTAGGTGGCGTGATGATAAAATCTGATTGTTTTATATAGTCAAATTCTAGTTACTTGTTCACCAGAATTAGGTGGCACGATGATGAAATCTGATTGTTTTATTTATTTATTTTGGTATTCAGACAAAATGTTAATGAGGTTCAATAATCCATGCTTCTAATTGTTTCATGCAAAAATTATGGTTGATGACAAAACAATATAAACACCTTATAGTGAAATTCCATGATGCATGTGGAACAATGAATTAAACTTGCAGATTGATAATTAGAATTAACCCACAAATTAAATCAACAACAATTGAGTGATATCTTTTAGGGACCATATCTTGAGTTTCAGAAGGCAAATTTGAGCAAGGTAGCTCTTTAGAAATTTGGGAAAGTGATAAACATTTCCAGAATAATTTTTTTTTAAATAGATAATAAAAATCCTAAAAATATTGGTTTAAAAGGACCGACAAATTGTTTAAAAAACAAATTAAGATATTAAAAAAAAGGAGTAAAAAAATAAAAAAGTTTAAACTTTAATAGCTTAAATTATTATTATCTTGAGTGATTTTCTCTTACAAATTGATTCTTTGTTAAAATTTTACTTTATTGGATTTGTTAATTTCATTTAAATCAATCTTGTAAATGATGCAAGTATTTAGAATAAACTTATAAATAAAAGATTATAAAAAATAAAATAATAAAAACTCATTGTAGATACTAAGATTTTGTTAATATTTTTTAGGATTGTATTAACCATTAGCTTTTATATTAATGTGCTTTCAATTATTTTAAGAAAATAAAAATAACTATAATTCTAAATAAACTAGTGAGTTAGCAATAACTTTAATTAATATTATTCTTATTAATTCATTCTTATTTTATTGTTTTGAAAATCTTTTCATTTTCATGATAATATTGATGAATATGTTTTCAAAGCTATCAATAATTATATTTAAATTATCTTGTACACATGACAAGTGGAAAATGAAGAAAAGAAGAAATGTGTAACTGGTGGGCTCCAGTATTGCAGCAATGATGCTGCAACTTGTGGGACTCCCTTCTTTACTTTTATCATCCCGGTTGTTCGTAACAAACTTGGAAGCGATGGTGCTATATGCACAAGTACTAGCTCTCGTCGCAGGTTGTCACTTGATCAGCTGACACAAGTTCATTAGGAGCTTAAGCCAACTTCTATGAGCTCTTAGAAGAAGCTTTTAACTGTGATGGATGAAAGCTAACTCAAGAGAGGCTAGTCTACTTGCAGAAAGAAGCTGAAAGCTGAAAGAAAATGCACACCCTAGTTTTACCGACAAACCCTACTGGTGCAAGAAAAGAGATGAAAGCTGTGGAAATGGATGCCATTGACTCTTGGAAAGGTAAAATGCATGTGACTAAGCTACTTCTAAAGGAAAATATGCAAAAAACATCTTTTTGCATTTTTGAGTAATTTTGCAGAATTATTATGCATGTGCTTTAACGATTTTTGACTGTGCAAAGGTTGATTGGCGAAAGGAAATGGAGTGGGCGCTTGTAGGAGGTTGGGAAGGTGAGAAGAGGGCCTAAGGGGTACCTAGCACCCTTCCAAAGAGTTTCACAGTGATCAGATCTCGAAAAAATGCTCACGTGAACTTATACAAGAAGTCTCCAAGGGTTCTACAGGATGTTCTATAGGAAGTTCTACAGGAAGAGCCGAAAGAGGATTTTAGAGGGTTGATGGTGGAAAAACAGTGGGAAAGTGGAAATTAAGGATGGATAAGGATGTTAAGGGGTCTAGGACCTGGTAAATGAAGCTAAGGAGTGATGAAGGTGGTTGGATTTGTTCAAGGATGGAGGGAGAGATGTTGCACAAAAATGTAGAAATTAGGGCAAATTGGAAAAGTGTAGCAAATGAAGGAGAGGAATCTTGGATTAGGGGTTGGAGCAGGTTGTATGATGGAGGAAGGGTAGATAGGGATGTATTATAGGTGCTCTGCACACTATTTTCCAACACTGATCGAACAAAGACTAGAAAAACCAAAGATCTATCTATTTTGACCTAATCTGACCTAAAAACCAGAAACATGATGAAAAAAGTTTATAGAAAGGAGATCATGCAAGATAACTATGGAAACTAAGCAAAAACAGATCTAAACATGCAAGTGCAACTGGTAGCAACTTTTCCAACTAAACATCTAACACTAGCAATTGCATTGAAAGGCAAAAACAATGTTTTTGTGGCAGCAAGTATGCCTTGGTCTCAGCTCATGGTCCCAAGGAGGGAGAGATGAGATCAAGGATTGCTTGATGGCCTTTTTGCAGATCTTTTTCTGTTACCAAACTGTCAAATCAACCTGAAGCATGAAAAGCTATTTTAATCATCAAAAACAACCTAAGTAACAAAGCACATTTTAACCTAAATAACAAAAATTATTCTAGGAATGCAAGAAAAATACATAAAAGTACACAAAGGAGGTACTAGCACTTGGGTTGGACCCAACCACAAGAGCTACAGCCTCCTAAAAAAGCTCAAAGCTGGCGCAAAGCGAAATTTATCTCTATTACTCAAAAAATAATCATATCACAAAACTGTTTACAGCAAGAGCTCGAAAATGAGCTAAGATGCAAAGCTGCACTAAAGTGTGAAAACAACTATTCAATAGCTAAACTACCAAGGCTTGAAGCCTTCCTACTTATGCACTATGAGGATCCCAAAAACCCTCCTTAACTTTAAGAGCTTGGCTACTCAAAACTGCATTTAATCAACCACTCGACAAAATCTGCTCAACTGCCCCTTGAAATCATCTTTGGTGGGTTGTTGAACTCCGAGCTGATGGTGGAGAACTTGAGGAAGGGGTCATTTAGTGCAGGAGACACCCTTCCTACAAATCCTCAGCCTTGTTCCTTCGTTTTTGGCTGTCAACTTGCTCATAAATGCTTGACCTTGGTCCAAAAGATGTCCAAAAATCTGCAATAAGCACGTATTTGACTTTGTGGTCAAGTGACTATTCTCATTCATTCAATTAACATAAATATATTCAAAATCATGGATAAAACTATGAAGAATGGTGGATTAATTGAGAAAAATAGGCAAAATGAGCCCATAAAGTTGCCCATTTTGGGGCTCATCATCACCCCCTTGCTGAATGTGTTGCTCATCTTCTGAGCAACTAATCCAGCTCATCATCTTTGATTGCTTTGATTGCCTCTCTAACATCCCAGGCTTCCGAGGTGATGTCCTCTTCTCGGTCATGAAACCCTGCCTTTCTCTCTACTTCCTCCATTGCCTGTGTTCTTCTTCTCCTTTGACCCCTTCCAGCAGTCCTAAATGCAATGGAGGACTGAACTTTAGGCCAATCCAGTTGGCCTGCAGATTTTGCATCGACTTTTTATAAAGTATTACTCTTGCCAAAACCTCCCTCATCCTTGTTGGGGAGTGGTACTCTCTTATTTTCAGGGTGTGGGACAATGTGTTCCATCTCCTTGTGCAAGCATGAATGCAGTTATCACCAAGTAGTGTTTCCATGTCTTCAAAGTGAGTAATGGCCTGAGCTTGCCTTTCAACGTAGTCTGGGAGAACCTGGGGGTTGTTGGCAAGGTGATGATGGGCATATATTAAAGCTGAGGGATCTTCTGGTTCTACCCTGATCATGAGTGGCTCTTTTAGCTCTCTGGCCATGACTTTCTGAATTTCAGCTGCCCTCTTTTCCTCATGGTTTAACCAAGAGGCCATAGCCATGAGTTACACATCTCCCAATGCAACATTGGGGTCCCATAGATTCATGTTTGGAAGTTCCAAGTTGTGTAAATAGAATTATGCTAACTTGGCCTTATCTTCAGCTGAGATACTGTCACACAAATACATGAACTGATTGTAATTCTGGAATGGAATGGTGCCCCTTTGGGCCAATGTGTTAATTTGAAATTGCAACCATTGAGCTTTAAGATATAATGCATATGACTTAGCAGGTTGCCTACATCGTAAGGCTTGTACTGCCCAGCTGGCCATGTAGGGCATTTGGACTTCTTTCTCTTGCACCTGTTGTTTTAAAATCTGTATTTCTTCTACCATCTATGACTCCTTTTCCTGTAGTAGTTTTGTCAGCATCTCAACATCAGCTTGCAACTTTTCCTCTCTCTGCTGTTCCTCGGTTATTTCCTTGTCTGCTGGAGGTCCTTCTTGCTGCTGCTGCTCTCCCAAAATGGACAGCCTATCTTCCTTATGACCTTCCTATAGCTACAACTGCTTTTTCAGCAGCTCATTCTCTTCCTGTAATTTGGTTTTTTGACTGCTTTCCATGTGCCTCACCATGGTCAACTATTTTCTTGATTCTTTGAGCTGTTCTTCTAGGTGGCCTATGTCTGCAACACCCTTGGATTTGGAAATCCTCATCCAAGTGTGAGTCCTAACCCGTTATTGTTCCAATGCAAAGAAAAGTGGTACAAAAAACTTCTGTGGGATGATCTTCCCACCTTCTAACAGGTTGTAATATGAGCCCAAGCTAGGCTGAGGGCTTGGTTCTAGTATCTCCTCGGTATTTTCTTCTCCCTATGATTGTTTGGTTGCCTTCTCCTCCAATTTCTCAGTCTCTTTTAACTTAGCTAGAGTTTCCTGTAGAGATGTTTCAGCTTCCTGTGGAGCTGCCTTTGAGTCCATCATCCTGATTCTCTCTCTCCAGGTGGAGGTTTTTGGGCTTCCTCTTTCATAGGTGATAGATATCTTTGAAATAGACTCTTCTTTTGGTTTAATGGTTGTGTCCTCAACGGCAATTGGTTCCTTTGATTGTGGCTGGGGTTTGCCCACTTTGATCCTTGTGCTTCTCCTGGCTTTAAAGTACATGGAGGTTTGTCTGTTTCTCTTTCCTTTTTGTTTTGTAGGTGTGCTTAATGCAACAAGCACAATTGTTGCCTCCCTTGCCAACGTCTCAGGAGATTTCTCTTCTTGCTGTTCTTTTCCTTCACTTCCTGTAGAAATATCTGTGTCCATTGTTTCTATTTGTATGACTAATATCTCAGGGTGTGTCTTTCCCTTTTCTTGCTAGGTGCCTGCTTTGGTTGTGGCAGCCTTCATTTGGACTTTCTCGGCCTTTTTCTTTATACTCTGCATCCTCTTTTCCCTGGCTGTTTTTTCTGTTGTTTTCTCCTATGTTTTAGGCTCAGTAGTCTTGCCAAATTCTTCTTTTTCTTCCCGTTCTTCCTCTGTTTTGCCCTATGCTTGAATGTCCTGTGCTCCCTCATCATTGTTCTTCTCAATTTCTTTAGTTTTCTCCCCCTCCTCACTGCTGGATGGGGTGATGTTATCAGCCAAAGTTCTAATGTTATCATCCCTGGACATATTTATGAAGGTTTCCCAAGATATGGGGACAGTATAGGTGTGTAAAGCATCCTCCACCAATAGTTTGATGAGCCCATGATGAGCCAACTGATCTAGGATCCCTTCATTTAGCTTTGTACCACATTCAATTAAGGATTGAAGAAGGAAATATGGGACGCTCAGTTTCTTGGCTGGAGGCAAGTCAATCCCATGCCTTAATTCATGTAACAACCTGAAATGATATCCATAGATGATGCTAAACCTCCCTTCACATGCGATATACTTCATAATTTGATAACTAACTTCACTCCAGAGAGGAGGCAAGCTGGTTCTTCTAACGCCGTTTTTGTCTTCTACAAGATGTTCCTCAGACAGAAAAAATGTTTTCTTAGCAACTTGGCCCAATGATCTCTCCTCTTTACTCCAAGGGATCCCCAATGGTAGACCAGTAACTCTAGTGATGAGCTCAGGGGTAAGTTCTAGGGTCAAACCCCTAAAACTAATTGTGGCATGTGTCTTTGAATGCAGTCTCAGGGACATTAAAAACTCTCCAGTTATCTCCTCATCATAACCCTGAATTTTGTCAAAGAAGGATATCCAATTTTCCCGGGTGAAAAGGTCCACTACCTCAAGGTGCTCATGCAACTTGCTAGAGTCTGAGGGTTCTTTCCTTATGAATCCTCCTGGCATGGTGTTGAGTGCTCTTTTTATGTTCTAACTAGAAAAGAAAATGCTCAGGCAAACAAACAGTCAATCACTGAAACAAAGGATAGTTGAATTCGGTTTATTTTGAACCCAAGAAGGAATTTCTCATGTGTTCCTTACAATATCAAATAGCAATAATTCTCCTATTTTAAGACTACTGTCACCCAGAATTTGACTGTCTGTTTATGAAAAGAAGAATTTTGTTTTTACAGAATAGAGCATAAGGACGTAGGTTCTCTTCTCAGCACATAGATAGATATGTAAATTTAGTTTTTTCACACACAGGTTGGCCTCTACTGCTGCATGTCTCTTCCTTACAGGAGAATTTAAAAAGAAAATGTGGAGCAGATTTCTGATGCAGAGAAAAACTGGGGAAACTCAGCGATATATGCAGGCAAACTTTTCACTTTTTTCTGAATGCATAGGAAGAATTTTACTCTCTTTTTTCAATCTGATGCCGTCCAATTCACCACCTTGCACAAACAAATCATGCACATAGGAGTTTTCTCGAGCCTACCTCATTTGGAGCTTAAAATTCGACGAAAATTCTGGGTTTTTCTTCTGCAGAGCTATTCTGTCTTTCCTGTATAACCCTTCCTGTAGAAGTCTCCTGGCTCCTGTAGAATGGAACTGTGCTTCCGGTAGAGCCCGATAGGTGGGAGATTTTCGAAAATAGGTAGAAAACTGGTGGAGAATGACTATTTAACTACTTTGGAAGCGGTGGAAGCGTACTCTAGTCGAGAATGTCGTGAGTGCAGAATGAATAGAGGGTGGTGCATGTTTCAACTGAGTGTCTTTTAACTGCGGTGTGATTCGTGGTGAGGGGATGAAGTGGTCGGACTGGACCGTTGATCCAAAATCATAGCCATAATGTTTCTGACTGCCATCACCTCCTTTCTCCCGTTATGCACTACCACCACTACCAGTCCCGACGATTTCTCCCTGAATGGACACTCCACACGTGCTGGCTGCACATATAATCGGCAGTTTTGAATGTAACAGGGCTCGTTTGGATTCCACGAGGATATGTAACTGGCCAAGGGTGGCCAGTTGATTGGCCACTGATTCCACTCAATCCGAACCATTCCCATAGTCATGCAGCTTTAAAATATGATTTATGCAATTGAAGAACGAGTTTACGCACTTACCTGCATGGTCATGGCCGTGTTATGCAGATTTCGGGTTTTGGAACCCATTCCTTCGTTTGCTGTTGTTGCATGCACACTGCATGCTTGGCCTTGGCTATTGCTGACGTTCATACGTTCAAGTAGAGCTCCATGCATGTTTATTCTACCATACTTTGCTGTCCCTGTCTCTGGTGTATGTCTTTCAGAGGGATCAGCTGCTACAGGATTCCTGTAGGATGTCCTGTAGCTACTTCTCCTCCTGGAATGCAAACTAGAATGAGCAGGGCTATACTGCTGACGAGGGTCTCATCTAACGAGGAGTCGAGATGGAGGGTAACAGGTATGGTGAGTGAAAAACTGCTGCTTGATTTGTCATTAAAATGTTTGTGCTAGCAGTATGAAGAAAACAGGATTTCTGTGTGTGACTGTGCACGAACATAAAAAAAAATGAGTGCAATGGAGGTGTACAGAGATGGAAAAAGGGTGACATATGGCAATGGATGGAAACAGGGAGGTTTACAGGCCTCATAGGCAGATTCCCAACCTTCAGGTCCTCTTTTGAGATAGATTTTGGCTTGTCTGTAGGTTCGACAGGATCTTCCTATAGAAGACACAGAACTTCCTGTAAAAGGTGAAATCTTAGCCCGAATGAGACCAAATCTTAGGAAAGGGTAGTGGTCATGGAGGAATGGATTGTGAGGGATGCTTGCAGCCTGGTGCTGACCTCTGCCTTTGTCTTGTGCGATCCTCCTAACCTGCAATGTCCTTCCTACAACCTGCAATTTATTCAACAAAAATTAGGTTTATTTTTCTTTTCCTTTTTTCTTTTCTCTCTATCTTTTTTTTTTTAGTCTGAGACAGCTGGGGCGCCTCCAGGAGGTTTTCACCCTCACTGTCTGCCCTGGGCGCCTCCCAGAGGTTTTCACCTAAGGATATTTTATTTATTTATTATTATTATTATTATTTTGTGTTCAAGGTGTGGGTGGAGTGGAGAAAGGGGCTTGCTCCACTACCAACACTGATTTATCCAATGTTTCAATGAACTCTTGCTTAGAAAGGGGCTTCCTATAGATTTTCAATCGATGCCCATTGATGAGCATGGGGATGGCTTCTTCATCAATGGTCCTAATAAGGACTGAACCATTGTCGTTGCATTTCTCCTCTATATATGGTCTCAACCATCTTGTCCTTAGCTTTCCTTTGAAATCCTTGTATCTTGAATCATATAACAGTTCCCAATCTCCTGGATGAAATTTCTTTTCTTTAAGGTGCCGGTCATGCCATATCTTTCTTTGGAGTTGGACCACCTCTAAGTGGAGAAGGGCCTGCATTCTCTATTCATCTAGTCCATTCAGCTGAAGTAATCTTCCTGCTGTGCATGGCTGAGATCTAGGTCCAGCTGAGCTGCCAACCTCAATGTGTTATATTCAAATTCTATGGACAACAAAGCCTTCTTTCCATAGACCATCTCATAAGGTGTGAAACCTGTTGTAGTTTTCCAAGTAGTGTTGTAGGCCCAGGTGGCCTCAACCAAACGATTTGCCCAATATTTTCTGCTGCTACTCACCACTTTAGTCAAAATCTCTTCCAAAGCTCTGTTAGTGATTTCCACTTGTCCATTTGCTTGCGGATGATAAGGGGTGGAAGTTATGTGCTTAATCTTGTGATGAGCGAGCAAGTCTTCAATCAGGTTAGAGGTAAATTGACTTCCTTGATCTGTGACTAATTCTCTTGGGTAGCCAAACTTGTAGAAGATATTTTCCCTCAAAAACTCAGCCACTTTTTCTTCTATTGCTGCCTTGATTGCCTTTGTTTCTGCCCACTTTGTCAGGTAGTCTGTGCACACAATCATGTAAGACTTTTGTTTTGAAGGAGGGTTGATAGGACCCATAAAGTCCATGCCCCACTTGTCAAATGGCTCGAAAGTCACTTGAGGTTGGAGGGGCATTTCATCCCTTGGAGTCGGTTTCCCCATCCTTTGACATCGGTCACATTGGCTGATGTATCTCCTAACATCTTGATGAAGAGTGGGCCAATAGTAGCCTTCCTGTATAATTTTGAAGGCGGTTCTTTTTGCTGCAAAGTGGTCTCCACAGGGCCCATCATGACAAGTTAGGAGGATGTCAAAGAATTCCTCCTCCCTGGCACAACGCCTTAAAATATGATCTGGGCCAAGTTTAAACAGGTTGCCCCCAATCCAAGTGAATGGGGTGCTTTTCCTCACGATCTTGCTCTTCTCTTTTGAGGATAGGTGTGGCGGGAACCGTGCTGAAACCAGCTAATTTGCTATATCAGCAAACCATGGAGAGAGTACTGAAATAGCAAACAGGTGTTCATCTGGCATTTGATCATCCACCATCCCTTCTTCACCTGCATGCAAATCTAGTTTAGACAGAAAATCAGCAACAACATTCTCCTTACCTGGCTTATCAACAATGGTCAAATCAAATTTATACAATAAAAGTAACCATCTAATGATACGAGCATTCACATCAGGTTTATTCATCAAGTACCTAATTGCAGCATGGTCAGTGTGTACGAATGTTTGATAACCAGTGAAGTAGTGTTTGAACTTGTTTAGGGAATGGACTATAGCTAGGAGCTCTTTCTCGGTTACAGTATAGTTTAACTCCGCCTTGGACAGGTTTTTACTGACAAAATATATGGCATACAATAGCTTTTCTTAAACTTGTCCTAAGGCTGCTCCTATGGATTTGTTTGAGGCATCTGTGTGAATGTGGAAAGGTAGGGCCCAGTTTGGACCTCTTAATATTGGGGTAGTTACCAGCTTACCTTTCAACGCATCCAGAGCCTCTTGACAGTTGTCAGTCCATATAAACTCAACATCTTTCCCCAAAAGACCAAACAATGGAGAGGCTAGCTTACTGAAATCTCTAATGAATATTCTATAATATCCTACTAAGCCTAGAAAACTCTGAACATCTCTTACCTTTTGAGGAGGTGGAATCCTTTGGATGATAGCAATCTTGTTGGGATTCACCTGCAATCCTTGCTAAGAAATTGTATGACCTAGCACGGTCCCTTTAGTCATCAGGAATTCACATTTTTTAGGACTGAGGGACAGGTTCATTTCAATACACTTTGTTAAAACTTTTCCCAGGTTAGTCAATGCTTCTTGGAAGTTGGACCCATAAGGAGTAAAGTCATCCATATAGATTTCCACCGAATCATGAACCAGCTCAGCAAATATGCTCAGTATTGCTCTCTGGAAAGTGGCAGGAGCATTGCATAACCCAAAGGGAAGGACCCAGTAGGCAAAGGTACCTCAGGGACAAGTGAAAGTGGTCTTACCTTGGTCTTCCGGGCTGATTTGGATCTGATTGTACCCGCTAAACCCATCCAGGAAGGAAAAGAACTTCTTCCCTGCCAGGCCATCTAAAACTTGATCTATGAAAGGCAAAGGGAAATGGTCCTTCTTGGTAGCTTTGTTAAGTTCTCGATAATCTACACAGATTCTCCACTTCCCGTTTTTCTTGGGCACAAGCACCAGAGGAGAAACCCACTCGCTGTCAGAGATGGGGTAGATGAATCCTGCATCCAACAACTTTTGTAGTTCTTCTTTGAAAATGTCCTTAAGGGCTGGATTCATTCTCCTCTGAGGCTGCCTAACTAGTTTACAATATTCTTTAATGTAAATGTGATGGGTATAGACTGAAGGGTGGACTCCTTTCATTTCCTTATAGATCCAAGCAAAAGCATCTAAATGGTGGTTCAATAAGCTACACAAATCCTTTTCCGGAGAGGGGGATAGGGATGAGGTTATCTTCAAGGTTCTTTCAGGGCCAAATTCTACGTTCTTAACTTGGGGAGAGGTCAAATCAGCCACACAAAGATCCATTAAAGTACTGGCTTGGGTGTCTTCTACCAAATATTCTAATGGCAGCACACTGGGAGGTGGATTTTGAATCAAATTCTCAATAAGGTCATCCTTGGTTTGAGGACCTCCTCTGGTGGCTTCCACTGTGCACAATGGTGTAGAGTAGACTTCATCCTCATCTTCCTCCTCCAACCAAAGAGGTAAGTCATGTTCTAACAGAGGTTGGGCATGATGATATAGGACTAGCTGTTTGGACATTGGCCCATTCCTAATGGTCATGCTCCCAGCTTGACAACTGATTTAAGCATCTGCAGTAGCTAACTAAGGCCTTCCCAAAATGAGGGGGTATCTAGTGAGTTTTGCCTTTGGCTGAAGGACCAAGAAGTCCGCAGGGTACTCCCAAGAATTAGCGGAGACCATGACATCTTCCAAAATCCCTTCGGGGGTCATGGTGGAGCGGTCTGCTAACTGCAGTACTGTCGAGGTCTTTCTTAGGGAACTCTGAAGGTTGAGTTTGAGCGTAGTGTCCCTGGTCATCACATTAATGGCAGCCCCTAGATCAATCAAGGTGTGGGGGATTATGGTGCCATTGATGTGGACATGGACTTAGGACTCCCAGAGTCCAAATATTTTTGACAAATTACTTGTCCCAACATTAGGTCGGACAGTTGTCCTATGACATTGATAGTTGGGGCATCTCTCTTGCACCTACTTGGGTGCCTAAAACACTTCTCTTTGATCAATTTGTTGTAGATTGGTACATCTTTTATGCTTGGAGAAGTGGTATTTTTACACATAACTATTTAACTTCTCCTAGAAGTTCAGTCTCTTTTGGATTCGGTTGCGTGGTTTCAGTTAGTCTCTCAGGAAAGGGTGGAATGGCTTTGGGTTAAATTTCCTGTTTCTCTTCTTCAACCTCCTTAGGAGGAGGTTGGCTATCTGGGAGGACCTTCCCAGATTGTAGGTTGATCTCCTGAATCTCCACAGCATAGGTAGGGCATGTTGTCTCTCCAGTATCTGCCTCCTGGGCCTGTTTATTATTCGGGTTCGAGTTCGGTTGAGCAGGCATCTGGGGTTGTCTTGGAGGAGCAGGAGGTAATGGTTGTGGTTGTGCAGGTGGTGGAGGCAAAATAGTGGGAGGAGAGTTGTACTGGGGCCTCCACCCCTGTTGAGGTGCATTCCACTAAGCTTGTGACTGAACATGAGAATGAAACGAATGAGCAGCAGGTTGAGTATGGTATTGAGATGGATATGACCAAGGAGGGGGTGTGGACCAAGAAGGATGATCAGGGGGACCCCAAGAAGGTATGTGAGTGGATTGGTTGGGGTTGTAATAAATCTGGGATGTCCCTTGCATCCCCTGCCGGTAAGGTCTGGATCCATGTGGCCTCCTTTGGTTTAGGAAGTAGAGTGGTTCAATGGCTCCTTTAGCCCCTTGGTACATAGCTTTAAGTCTAGGTAAGGTTGGGCACTGGTTTGTAGGGTGGTCTACCTCACAAACGAAACATATCTCTACTGAGTGCAATGGACACTCGTTCCGAGGATGTTTCCTTGTACATATGGGACAAAAGATGGCCAAAGCCCTCTCAGCTTCCTCTTTCTTCTGTTGGATTTGGAAGGTGTCCATTTGCATGGTAATGGTATGTCTCACCTCACTTTTAAGGTCTTCCATCTGATTTGCAAACTCATGTTTGGAGAAGGTGGCACTGGCTGAAAGTTGACTCCCCCTACCTCTCTTCCGGGCTGCCCTAGAATGGTTTCTAAACACAGTCTTTGTGTCATCATAAGGTAGCTGGTAGATGTCTCCCCCAGCCAGCAAATGGAGGGTATTTAGAAGGTCTTCAGGGACTCCTCAGAGCAGAACCAGCTTCAAAGATTCGGGGTCATGTGTGCACCTGACCCTTTTATAACTGAGTTGGAACCTTTCTTCATGGTCTTCTAAGGATTCATAACTTCCCATGGTCATGCGAAAGATTTCTCCCTTTGTTTCCTTTGACCTATAGTAATCCCGCTATTCGTTGTTAAAGGCTTGCTGCATCTGAGCCCAAGTTGTGATACTATTTCCAGGTAACCCCATGAACTAGTGTAGTGTTGCATCCTTAAGGGTAGAGGGAAAGAGTTTCAACTTTTGCTCGTCTTCTGCATAGTCATAAGTTCAACAAAGGACAATAAACTCAAACAAGAAGGTATCAAGATCTTCAGTGGTCAATCCATGGAAGTGAGGTAAGGCTTAGGGACTTATGTTTTTCATTTTTGTGTCCCCATTAGTCTCTCGGATGCAAAAGGCCCCTTCTATTCTCTCCTCATCTACTATACCATTTCTGTGTTCAGCCATGGTCTCAGGAGGAATGTTTTCTTACTCTTCTTCTGTTAGAGGATCTTCGTATATCTCTGGAGGTTCACTGCCACCGAAGAAGAGAGGAGGATGTCTCAGTGATGTGGTGGGGGTATTGGGTAAGAATTTTCTTGAATTGTCTCTGTCCCTACAAGGCATGAAATGAAATATTTTTTGGTTGATTTTTGTGTTTTTCTCTGCTTGTACCTACAAAACTGAAATTGATTGAACAACAAATTGCAAGTAACTAAAATAAACCTTGCTGGAATGAAAATTGCAGAATTGAAATGAAAGTAGGAAATGACTAACCTATGTTGCAGAATTGAAATTGCAGAAATGAAATGCTAAGCTATGCTTGCAGAATTGAAATGCTAATCTACGCTTGCAGAATTGAAATGCTAATCTATGCTTTCAGAATTGAAATTGCGGAATTGAAATGCTAATCTATGCTTGCATAAATGAAATGCTAATTTATGCTTGCATAAATGAAATGCTAATCTATGCTTGTAGAATTGAAATGCTAGTCTAGGAAAGCAGGAAATGTCTAATCTACTTTTGCGGAAATGAAATTGCAGAATGGAAATGAAACAACTACTCTACTTTTGCTGAAATAAACTACTTAGCAGAAGGTTGCAGTAGGAGATAGAAGAAAAGCAACAATCACAAATACTTTGACGCTTCCCTGGCAACGACGCCAAAAAGATGGTGGGCTCCAGTATTGCAACAATGATGCTGCAACTCCTGGGATTCCCTTCTTTACTTTTATCAACCTGGTTGTTCGTAACAAACTTGGAAGCGGCAGTGCTATATGCACAAGTACTAGTTCTTGCCGCAGGCTTTCACTTGATCAGCTGGCACAAGTTCTCTAGGAGCTTAAGCTAACTTCTATGAGTTCGTAGAAGAAGCTTTTAACAGTGATGGATGAAATTTAACTCAAAAGAGGCTAGTCTACTTGCAGAAAGAAGCTGAAAGCTGAAAGGAAATGAAAACCCTAGTTTTACCGACTAACCCTACTGGTGCAAGAAAAGAGATGAAAGCTATAGAAATGGATGCCATTGACTCTTGGAAAGGTAAAATGCATGTGACTAAGCTACTTCTGAAGGAAAATATGGGAAAAACGTCTTTTTGTATTTTTGAGTAATTTTGTAGAATTATTATGCACGTGCTTTAACGATTTTTGACTATGCAAAGGTTGATTGGCGAAAGGAAATGGAGTGGGCACTTGCAGGAGGTTGGGAACGTGAGAAGAGGGCCTAAGGGGTCCCTAGCACCCTTCTAGAGAGTTTCACAGTGATCAGATCTCGAAAAACTGCTCACGTGAACTTCTACATGAAGTCTGCAGGGGTTCTACAGGATGTTCTATAGGAAGTTCTACAGGAAGAGCCGAAAGAGGATTTTAGAGGGTTGATGGTGGAACAACGGTGGGAAAGTGGAAATGAAGGATGAATAAGGATGTTAAGGGGTTTAGGACCTAGTAAATGAAGCTAAGGAGTGATGAAGGTGGTTGGATTTATTTAAGGATGAAGGGAGCGATGTCGCACAAAAATGTAGAAATTAGGGAAAATTGGAAAAGTGTGGCAAATGAAGGGGAGGAATCTTGGATTAGGGGTTGGAGCAGGTTGTATGATGGAGGAAGGATAGGTAGGGATGTATTATAGGTGCTCTGCACACTATTTTCCAACACTGATCGAACAAAGACTAGAAAAACCAGAGATCTATCTATTTTGACCTAATCTGACCTAAAAACCAGAAACATGATGAACATAAGTTTATAGACAGGAGATCATGCAAGAAAACTATGGAAACTAAGCAAGAACAGATCTAAACATGCAAGTACAACTGGTAGAAACTTTTCCAACTAAAAATCTAACACTAGCAATTGCATTGAAAGGCAAAAACTGTGTTTTTGTGGCAGCAAGTATGCCTTGGTCTCAGCTCATGGTCCCAAGGAGGGAGAGATGAGATCAAGGATTGCTTGATGGCCTTTTTGCAGATATTTTTCTATTACCAAACTGTCAAATCAACATGAAGCATGAAAAACTATTTTAATCATAAAAAACAACCTAAGTAACAAAGCAAGATTTTAACCTAAATAACATAAATTATTTTAGGAATGCAAGAAAAATACATAAAAGTACACAAAGGAGGTACTGAAACTTGGGTTGGGCCCAAACCTAAGAGCTACAACCTCCTAAGGAAGCTCAGCATTGGTCCAAAGTGAAATTTATCTCCATTACTCAAAAAATAATCATATCACAAAACTGTTTACAACAAGAGCTCGAAAATGAGCTAAGATGCAGAGCTACACTAAAATGCGAAAAACAACTGCTCAATAGCTAAACTACAAAGGCTTGAAGCCTTCCTACTTATGCACCACGAGGACTCCCAACAACCCTCCTTAACTTTAGGATCTTGGCTGCTCAAAACTGCAGTTAATCAGCCACTTCACAAAATCTGCTCGGCTGCCCCTTGAAATCATCTTTGGTGGGCTGTTGAACTCTGAGCTGATGGTGGAGAACTCGAGGAAGGGGTCATTTAGTGTAGGAGACACCGTTCCTACAAATCCTCAACCTTGTTCCTTCGTTTTTGGCTATCAACTTGCTCATAAATGCTTGACCTTGGTCCAAAAGATGTCCAAAAATCTGCAATAAGCACGTGATTCAATTAACATAAATATATTCAAAAGCATGCATAAAACTATGAAGAATGGTGGATTAATCGAGGATAATAGGCAAAATGAGCCCATAAAGTTACCCATTTTTAGGGCTCATCAATAACCATACAATGGCTTAGAAAGATATTTTTTATTAATAATATTTTTTAGGAAAAAATATCAAAAGATGAGTAGGAAAAGGAAAATGGTTGTGACTAAAGAACAAAATATTAATTATAAACGACTACTATTTTTTTGGTTTTTAGTGGGTTAGAACCCTTCTAATCAAGATTAGATATTTCTCTCAGTCCAAGTATAATTTTGAAGACCTCTTTGGGTTGGAAGTTGAGGCCGTAAACTTATACCTTTCCGTCAAAGTTTTAAAAAGGTTTGAAGACTTGTTGGTTAGAAAATCTGTAATTATTTCTTATATATTTTTGTCAAGTGAATTTTAAATTGAAGGTTGATGGTTTTTTACTTGAATTTGATATTGAATAACATTTTCTCAACATTTAATACAAGTAATAGCTATTTCATGATTAGTTTGTCAAATTGTGCATTTTTTTCAATTATTTAATCAAGTTTCATTCATTATTGAGTTTGCTTGATGAAATACAATAATTTGATTGTGAATTTGGTTGCAAGCGTATGTTGTAATAAGATTTTTGTGTAATTTCGTCTCATTTATGTTATCTAAATATGTCAGTGTAGTTTATGGTGGAGAATAATGATTTTATTCTTGTTTTACATTAATGAATTACATGTTTTTAATCAATCTCTTATTGATATTAGTTTAGGATTATATATAAGATTGTGTTTGCATAATTAAATAACATTGCATTTGGTATTTAGAAGAGATTCAACGTCAAAATATTCTTTCGAGGAGCAATCTATTTGGTAGAAATTAGACCCACATATCAGTGGAAATCACTACATTAAATGAGGGCAAGTCTAATTGGGGTTTGCCATTGAGCAATTCTAAGTTTCATTGGTCAACAATATGCTATGAATTCCATTTATCCTTTTCCTAGAAAAAAGTAATGGGTCTTCCTTTACCTCCCCCTTGTTGGGCATGTATTATATTCTTTGCATGACTACCTCCACATGTTGTACATTGTGTGAGGCACAATGTCCCTAAGAAATTTCCTTTTCCAATTTTTCGCATCCATTTTTGGCAATTTTCATCACACAACTTTTGCCATTAGTTATTTTGTGCACATGGTGGTTTATCCCATGACTTTGTAATTTTGTTTAAGGAACTACAATTGTATTCTAATTCAAGGTAAATGCATTGGGGTTTATGGATATTTATATGTGTGTGTGTGTGTGTGTGTGTTATTGCAATACGGTAAAGAACAATATATACTGAAAATCTTTTTGGTTTTCCCAATTTGGGTTTCTAGGGTAAAATCATTGTGTTAATTTGTCCATTTGCCATTGCATCTTTTCTATTTTATTAATAATCTATTTGAAACAATTAATTATATACGGTTAAAACATATATTTGGTTTTAGAGTAGTTTTGGGTTCAAGGGGATGTTTTTGTGGATAAGGTGTTTTGCTTGGGCCTATGGTGATCTTGGTATAGTGGGAGATACACATAATCCATTCTTGTGGTGAAAGGAAATGATGAGTTCAAAGATAGATATTGAGAAATTCAGTGGGTAGAGTTTTGAGTTGTGGAAGATAAAAAATGGAAGATCTTGTGGTGGACAAAAATTGGTCGATCGTTATGAATGCAAGTATTGCAACAACATGGATGTTAATAGAAGAATAACAAGTTGGATTGAAATACAGGTAACACAATACATTTGTCTCTCAAATTCAATATAACTAAATGTTTTAGGAGAAGATACAATGAAGGAATTGTGGAACAAGTAAGGGACTTTTATCAGTCCAAGTTCCTAGTGAACAAATTGTTCTTACAATTTTTTTTTTTATAACTTGATGACGAAGGATGAAGATTCACTAAGAGAGAATTTAAATGCCTTAAATATTGTGGTAAGTCAACTATTATATATTGATATCAAAATTTAAGATGAAGATAAGTGTATCAATTTGTTGTATTTTTTACCAAACTTGAGGGATACCTTAGTTTGTGTTATAGCTAATAATACAACTAATTTAAGTTTCAACAATACATTCTCATCTTTATTATCAGAGGGTAAGAGATGCAAAACTATGGAAAGTTAAAACAAAAATTTCTTATTTGTAAGAGGACACTCCCAAAATAAAATAAAAATAAGTCCCCATGTGGAAGATCTAAATCTAGAGGAATATGATTAAGAAAATTTATAAAGATATATTGGAGATGTGAAAAGAAGGGCATTAAAAAAAAGACTGTAAATCCAAAATTATTGGTAATAGAAAGCAATTTGATGATGCTTCTTCTACAAAAATAAAAACCTCACTAGATGAAGGAAGATATGTGTATTTGGATTCTTCAAGTACACATGTAGATCATGGAGCATGACTAGTTGACTTAGGCATATCCTTTCATATGACTCCTCCTAGGGAGTGGTTTTGTGGGTATGAATGATATAATGGTAGTGGTGTTTACTTAGAAGATGACTTGAGAAACAAAATCATAGGAAGAGGAAAATTCAAGTTGAAGCTCATGGGTGTACAAATTAGAACACTCCCTATTGTTTTTCATATCCTAAATTGGCCTAAGATTTAATCTTTGTATGCAAGATGAAAAATGAAGGTGTAAAAAGAATGTTTGAAAATGATACATGCATAATGGTGTGAGGAGAAATGATATTACTAAGGGGAGTTTAGATTGGAACTCTGTAAAAGCTATTGTGAAGCACTATTAATAATGTGTGCAACTATTTTGTTGTTAATGAGAGTGGATTAAAGGAAGGGAAAACACATATAGCCTCTCGAGAAAATACTATGTTGTGACATCAAATCCTAGTACATATAAGAGACACTACAAGAAAAAAGGTCATTGGTGAGGGTCATGCTTGTGATAGACCTTTAAGGTCCGTCAACAATGTCGCATATGGTGACGGTTTTTAAAAAAGCGTTGTTGTAAGTATATATAGTGATGGTCCTTTATGGTTTGTCACCAAATCCATTTTCAATGACACTTTTGGTGAAGGTCGTTAAAGGCCCATCACTAATTCTCTCTTTGGTGACACTTTTAGTGAGGGTGATTAAAGGCTCGTCACTAATTCTCTCTTTGGTGAAACTTCTAGTGACGATCTTTTATTGACCGTTACCAATGATCTTTTTGGTTACTTTTGGTGACTGTCAATAAATGTTCGTCATCATTTATCATTCCAATGAGTTTTTGATAACGCTTCATGCCTGTGACGGACCTTTAAGGTCCATCACCAATGTCGCATATGGTGACGGTCTTTAAAAAATTGTTGTTGTAAGTGTATGTAGTGATGGTCCTTTAAGGTTTGTCATCAAAGCCATTTTCAATGACACTTTTGGTGAGAGTCGTTAATTGCCCATCACTGATTCTCTCTTTGGTGACACTTTTGGTGAGGGTCATTAAAGGCCCATCACTAATTCTCTCTTTGGTGACACTTCAAGTGACGATCTTTTATTGACCCTCACCAATGCTCTTTTTGGTTACTTTTGGTGACAGTAAAAAAATGTTCGTCATCATTGATCATTCCAATGAGTTTTTGATGACGCTATGTACCTGTTACTATATTTTTTTGTCAAAATATAATGATCTAAGACCATTGTTGTGGAGTCTTTTCATTATGTGTCCAAGGTCATAGTGGTTACAATAGCCAGTCAATTTGTTAAGAAGTAATTAATTTGTATCATTTCCCTCAAGTCATAAAAATATAGTCTTCCTATGAGTCAACACATGATTCATCTCTATTAGGTTTATTATCTAGCAAATTTCCTTTAAATAAAGTTCCACCAGTGTGTGTAGGAACATAATCAAGCTCTGTCAATTCTATTAATGAGAGAGACCTAGCACTCCTCAACACTCATGGAACACCTTAACATGCTTTGGAACAATACACTAACATTCCTTGGCACCTCGCATGTCTTGGAACATCTTTGTAACTAGAACATCTTGCCATGAGTAGGACGCCAAAGCACATGTTGGCATGCCATAGCATAGCATAACACTCCCCTATCATGTGTTGGCATTCCCTGTAGTCCCTAGCATGCCCTGGAACTCCTTGGCATAATATTGCATTGAAAAAAATTAGGACTTGGCACACATTGGCACTTGGCATGTATTGGAACATATTATTAGTGTGCCTAGCATGCCCCTTTTGAAAAAGATAAAGTCCTGACTTATTAACTCTCTTATGTGTTCATTTCCTTTCATTTTAGCTTGGTTATTCCTTTTTTTGCCTTGAAACTCCTTGACGCCTATTAGCATACTCTGGCACCCTGCACATCCTAGCATGTCTTAGCACCTGGAATGCCTTGGCACTATTTGGCACATGTTAGCATACCCCGGAACTACCTAGCACACTCTAGCAATTCTTAACATTCCCTGATATTCCCTGGCATGCCTTACCCATTCTTAGCATACCTTGTCACTCCCTCCTTGGCATGACAACTAGCACTGATTGAGACTCCCCAACACACCCTCATATTCATTCACTTCCATGCATTTTGATCTAGTGCTCCCTTCTGTTGTCCTAGTACTCCCTAACACTCCTCAGCATGCATTGGCACTCTCTAGCACACCTTAGCACTCATAAGTGAAGAATGAAACTTGTAACCAATGTTACCAGACTCATAATAGAAAATAAATCGGTGAGGAAAAAGAGCTAAGAGTTTTAATTAGATTGGGGAAAAATCGAAAAAAAATCGGGAAAAAATCAGGAAAAAATCTGTGAATTCAATAAATAAAAATATACATATTGAATTAAAATAAACATTTTTCATTGATATTCAGTGAAGCCATGTCCAAAAAATTCATAATATCAATATATGTCCAAAATATCATGAATGAATAAGCATCTCATATGTGTTATGAGTCCAAACATGATCCAAAGTACTGAGTCACAATTCCTAACTAGTGACTACATAGAACTAGAAGCAATTGCTTCTAAAAGTTTACAAACAATTGCATACTAATTAGAAAAAATCAGTAACTAAGAGTCTAATATTCTTAAGAGTGAGAACTAAAATTGATTCCTCCCACTCCTCCGCTTGCTTGACTCTCAAAGTTCTTCAGGTCATGTAGGCTTAAAAGAGGAGCCTCCTCTAATTGGACCCAATCTGCTGCAATTGTAGTTTGCAAATATACCTCTTCAAGATCTATTGGTGAATGATCCAAACCTATCATTATAATGAGACATTGAAATGTGAATTTAAGTTTGACTTTGAACTTTAAAGTTTAAACTTTAAAATCCAAATCAGATTATGGAACCTTCAAATTCAAGCTCTCACCTAGTATTTTCTTGTTGCGAAGTTGTAGATTGTAATGAAAAAATACAAGGTCATTTAAGTGATTTTGTGTCAATCGGTTGCACTTCTTAGAATGTATTTCATCAAACATGCTCTAGTTGCACTTACAACCTGAAGCACTGCATGCTTGGTTTAAGATTCGAATGGTAAATCTCTTCAAATGTAGCGTATCAATACAAAAGTTTTGCCACCAAAGACCTAGCAAGTGGCAAGGGTTCATGAGTAGACGTACTAAATACTAAATAGTAAAAACTTAAAAAGACAACAAAATTTAATAAAACATTTAACATACAAAATAAAGTTTAAACAAATTTAATGAATTGATAAAGCCTTCAAGCCTCAAAGGGTACCTGGCAACACCTTAGACCTTTCTTGTATAACGCTGATATATGAAAATAATTTAGGTGGTGCTCTATAATCCCATAGCTGGGAAAAGACATGACTTTGAAATTTTGGATCAAGGAAGCACCTTTCCATGCATGTCATAAGTCCTTTGTGAACCTCTCCATCCTCATTAAATTTTCTGTTATCATAAAAATACTATGGGTTTAAGAAGTACCTAGCAGCATGTAAGGGGGAATGAAATTTCCTATCCCAATGTGCAACAATAATGTCCCAAGGAGACATATACTTTGCCTCCTCATCCCCATATCTTCTTTTGATGGCCTCCTTTGCGAGATCCATCACCTCATAATGTAACCCATAGCGAGTTTGTCATCATCAACAATCCTGAAAGTTCAAGCTTTCAAATTAAAATTAATATGAAACATTGAAAATAAAAATAAGCTTGAAATGAAATTTAAAACATGAAAAAATTAAAAGACTTGAAGTACTTGATAACTCTAACAAGGGAATCCATCACAACAATAATCTCTTCGACATCTTTCCAGAAACCATCATTAAACACAAGTGCAACAAATTCAATGCCTTCAAGGGTCTTGGAATATTTAGATGCCATCCACTCATGTCCCAAGGACATCCTCTTTAGATTTATCGTTTACTCAACCACAAGTTGAAAAGATATGAAATTTGTTGCAAATCTAGTCACTGCAGGTCGAATAATTTCTTTACCTTAAGTGTATTTTCTCATGGTGTTTAGGACAATAATGTGGTTGTATAGGTATTTGGCTATGGATTTCTCCTTCTCCACAACCTCATGTATTCGATGAAGCTTAAAAATGTCCTCAAGCATTAAATCTATACAATGGGCAACATAATAGATCCAAAAAATAGTGGGGTGCCTAATCTCAAAAAGTCTACCAGCAGCGATATAATTAGCTGCATTGTTGGTGACAATTTGTACAACAAGTTCTTCTCCCACTTCTTGAATGACTTCCTCCATCATTTCACAAATAAGTTGTGCAGTCTTAACCTTGTCTAAGGCATCCACTAATTTGAGAAACATTGTACCTACTGAACAAGATACAAGGAGATTTATTAAAGTTCTATTCCTCTGATCTGTCCATCCATCACTCATGATTGTGCACCTTGTTTCTACCCATGATGAACAAAACTCAGATGGTAGAAGAATGGCATCTTCAACACTTTCTAATAGCAAATTTGTCCTAATTCTCTCTAATGAAGGAGCTTTGAACCCTGGACCTACAACAACAACTTCATCAATCATAGATTGCCAATAAGGACTTATGGCACAGTGGAAAGGTATGTCATAATAGTACCAAAAGTTAGCAATGGCCTTCCTTGCCTAACTATGGATATTTTTTTTTCCGACCAGTGGTATCCAAGGTAGGTTGGGAACCAGGTTTTGTGTGGGAGGAAAAAGGGTGTTTATGTTTCCATCTCTAATGTTGAATGCAGGAGGATTCATTTGGCCTTGAGTTTGACTTGGACTTGGAGGCATGTGTGGGAAACTTGGGAACTGCATTGAGGATTCAACAAAGGGAGATGACAATGGGGTAGTGGAAGAAAAATTGTCAACTCCAGGAGTTCCTATTTCTTTTTTTTGCTTTTCTTTCTTTGCATTATGTTGACTCAACATATCAATGGCCAAGGTTGCTTGGTGTTTGACATTTTCGTCAACAGTTTTGCAGAGACCTATATCATCGCCGGGTATTTGTGCAAGGTGGTACTTGAATCTATAAATTCCTCCACTACATTTCACTTTGCAAAATTTACAAAGGAGCTTAGGGTCTCCAAGAATCTCGTCACAATAAGCCCAAGAAAGTCCTTCTCCCTCGACATTGTTTTTGTTTTGGACTTGTGTTTAAATTGCGGCTTCTGTTTAGATTTGGAGTTGTGATTCTATTTAATTTGGCTTCTATAAAATACAATAAAAAATTAAAATTAAAAATTCCATATATAACTTCACAAAAAAGAGGGTTGGTTTTAAAGGATACGAGGTTTTGTTAAGGATCAAAGAGGATTCTGTCCAGCAACACAAGCACATTTCGACCTAATATATCATTATGACCTTGAAACACAATTAGGTATATATAAGGAAATGCTACCTAAAGGAAATATTATCAACATATATTGCATTGTAATCTTGAATTTTCAAGTTCGTTTAGCATAATACAACTGAACCAATACATCAATAACAGATTTTGGAAGAACAAAAATACCCAAAGTTGTGAATGCATGGTTAAAGCCTTTGAAGTCAGAAAGACATCAACCAAGGAAGGAATGCTTGATGACTTGGTCGATGGTTGGTATGAAACCATTTCTTAGTGCATTTTTAAAATATATTTATGCCCCATTTATAGGGTTGAAAAGTCATAACCAAAGGAATACGTCGAACATTTGATTGTTGAATAGTGAAACTTGAAACTTGCTATTGGAAACGACATTGATACTTCAACATAGTAATATACCTATTATTTAAGCCAAGTGCCAATGTACCTCAATTTTTGAATAGTGAAGCGGCTAAGCCTAAAGGTAACACACACTGAAGGTGATGCGCGAATGCCCGAGGGTCGATATGGAGTATGGATAGAGCACACATTGGTGACTGCCCGATATGGAGTCTGGACTTAGGCTCACCTTGGCGGTTCCCTGATATTGAGTCTGGATTGTGTAATAATGAGTAGTGATTGATTACTGAAGGAATCGACGTATGAGTTTTGGGCCTGAGAAATGAGAAATAAATTTTGGAACGACTGAGGTTTAGTTTTTAGAAATGCGGCATACCTAAAATTGAAAAACTCGTGCTCGTTGAGTCAAGGTTGAAAATCGAATAAATTGGAATCAATCGCAAGAATCTTCTTTAACCAGCAAGTCTCATGTCAAACTTGCATTGACCATGAGTTAAACTTGGTCAATGTGTGTTTGACTCGCAAATATTTAGATCAGAGCATTTGGAGAGCGAGCAGATTCCAACTCATGATTAATCGCGATTAATTGGCGAGTCCTGTTTCACTGCTTGTAACTGAAATCTGAACTGAAAATAGGAGATCTTACAATTGAAACTAATTGTGAATTTTCTAAACTAAAATTGGCCCATTAACATCGTTTCTATTTGCGATTGGGTGCGTCAATGGAGGAGATTCATTTTAAATTAGGTCCATGGGGAAAATATTTTATGGAAGATTCTTTATTGTCAAGGAAGGCATAGTAATATCTTTTATTAAATTTGAATAACAATACTATCTTCTATGTATCTCCTGTAACTCATACAGAAAGTGGGGTAATAGTGGACGTGTAGCATCAAGCTCCAGTCCTTTTAATCCGAAGTTCTACATGCAAATCTTTGTGTCACTTGCACTGCAAAGCCTTCACTGTAGAGTGTGGATTTAACACCTACCTCTGCATGAAAAAAGATACACATGCCTTTTGACTTGGTTTTTTCACCTTTTGTCCATTATTTGTTTGGAGTCTGGGACAACAAGCTCCACATAATTTTTTTCCATACCTCTATGTGAGTGTAAGTTTTCACATTTTCTTTGCTTCAACCAATATCAAAAGCATTTGTGAACTTCTTTCAAGGCATGAATACATGCTTCAATCATGGAAATTAGCAAAGTTTCTAAAGCAAAAAATAACCATGGAGTTATCCTTTTCCATTTCAAATATGTGAGGATTCTATTGAGAGGTTTTTAGAGATAATTGTTAACTAGCCCTCTACTTTTCCCTTTTCCTTAACATAAACTGCATCTCTTATTACATTTCTAATCAAGATATTTACATCAAATACTAGATCAAAGGGCCAAGGACTTTTCATAAATGCTTCCTTGTCTAGTAGAAGAATAAATCGTTAACATGTCAGCTTGGATCCAATTTCTTGGGAATTAATAATTTTTTTGAAAAATGACTACTCTTGTTTGAATCTAGAACTATGTTTAAGCTTTGAAAATGGATTTGCCTCTAAATTGATCTTGGAAAGTCCTTATTAAAGGCTTCTCTATATCTCCTCCACTAGAATGAATGGCTTGTATGTTGAAAAGTATAGCAGAGCTCCCTTCTGAAAAGCTTGATCATCCTATTGTCACCAAGAGCTCCTCCTTTTCCCCAAATTGGACCCAAAACAACATTGAGTACTTTATTATGATCCAACTTGAGAAAATTTGATTGACACTGCAACTCAAGAGCTATTAAATTTAAAGTGCGCTAATATGATTCATCATTATTTCATTGAATAAGTATATTGTTTTTGAATTTGTCATTTGTTCTTGTAGTATGTGGTACTGACCTTGTTTAACCTAAAAGGGTTTTTATTCTTGGACTATGACAATGCTATTAAGATTTAGGAATTTTTGTAGTATTTGTACCCTATGATCATTTTTGCAAGATGTATGTCCTATGTGGAAAGAAATAAGCATTTAATTATTACCTCCTAAAACTAAAGCATTGTTTCTTTTATTAGGTGCCATGTAATGTACTCTAAAAATTGAGGACAAATGGGACGTAATATCCTATCCATCCCCATAGAATATACTCCTCCATAAAGGGGAAAAAACCCCAAAATACCCATTGTTGGGAAATTTTTGGGGAAACTGGGCTTAAAAAACCCAAATTTGGGGTTTGGAGTAAGGTTTACTTAATCACTTAAGAATATGAAACCCCTCTGGAAAATCTATAAATAAAGAAGGATTGAATTCATTTTGGATTGTTGAAAAGTGTGCAACAAGAAATGCTTGTTGAGATTGCAACAAGATGATGGAGCTTAGTGAAAAGAGTCGCCTTCACTAAGTGGGCCCGCAGGCTATTTTTGGCGCAAGTCTATTTTTAGACATATGGATCATGTCTATGGATTGCAGGTTGCTGTTTATGGATGAATTGATCAAGTTGGAAAAATAGATGGACTTCTATTTTTAGACCACAGCGGAGTGACTGCTCAGTCTAAATATAGAATAGTCAAATATTA